>JACEGR010011632.1:0-14257 GCA_014170235.1 Listronotus bonariensis | reverse complement strand
ACGCTCGCAGCGCGGCTGAGTACCACGTAATTCAAAATCGTCAGCTAATAATTTTTTATTAGGATTAGATAAGTATTCAAAAATTCTTTTTACTCAGAAAGTCATTTTGCGGTTCCTTATATTCAAACTGCTTCGAATATGTAAACCTATCCCTGAAAGCATTGGTTTCTGAGGTCGTGGCGGCTATATCAGAAACTGTGGACTCTTCGTCCGATACATCTACATATTTATCAGAAGTGTCTTTAATCGGGGTTGATTGTACTAACTCTAGTGCCTCTATGTGAGGCCTCACCCCTTGGGGTGAGGGGAAATCCCACCTTCCTCCCGGTGAACCCGGAAGTTTGTTCACCTCCCCAAAAGAGTTAGTAACGATTTTATTTGGTGGGGTTGTCGTGCCTTGGGGATGAAATATGTTTGTGGAAGCAACGTGTGCTTCATCTGAAATATTTAAAAGCGCTTCAAGAATATTTTGTTCAGCCATTGTGAACAAAATTAAAGAAGATGTTTAAAAATGGAAAATTTTGGCACTAAGAAGAAAATTAAAGCAAGTCTGCTTTTTAAGGGTTGGGGGAAAAGTCCTTACGTCTTTAGAGCTCTTTACAATTTAGAAAAAACTAAAATCTAAGTATTAATCTAAATTTACAACTCAAAAATAATATGTAAAAACTTTAAACACTAAAAGTTATTAAACACTATTTGTTTAAACTATAAGTCTTTTGTTTAAACACTATTTTTTAGAATATTATTTTTAATTTCAATTTTTACTTTTTCAGGAATATTACGCTAAGTTCTAAAGCTAAAAATACTCGAAGTAAAAACTGAAAGATTCTTGAAATACTCAAAGTATTCAAAAGCAACTAAATCTAAAGAAATGCAATTGTTTAAACTTAAAATAAAGAAAACTCAAATTTATCTTATAACTATTTTAAGTAACAAAAGAATTTACAATTTGTTGTTAACCTATAGTAACAACAAAGTTAAATTATTTATAACAAATGCAAAAAACAGATTCAAACTATGTGTTTAATTATCACCAGCAAATCCAATATCAAACTAGAAAATCTTTCAATTTTTTAATTCGACAATTGGTTTACAAGGTACGTTTTATAAACAATAAGCTTAAAACTATTATTTACAAGATTAGCAATATTTATAAAGATTAATTATTTATAAAAATCTTAGAATCAAATTCCAGACTAGGAATTTGTATTTTCAAGATATAAAAGTTTTTAACTTTTAAAAAGTTTATTAAGCTTTTTGGCTTAATCAAAAGCACAAAAAGTAATAGTCACTAATTAGTTTTTGAATAAAATGTCACAATTTGGAAAAGTCACAATTTTGGTGATTGTCACAATTTTGTGATAGAAAAATTTACTGAATTAGATAGAATGTTCAGACTAAGCACAAATTGCAATTCCTAAGAGCAGAAGCCTTGAAGAATTCTTTCAAATTTAAACAAGGAGATATCTTAGGCTTTTCCGATTAAGGTTGATTAACGATTTAAAGAAGTGCTATTCCAAACTACTCCCTCGGATTGACCAACTTTTATGGTACAACTAGGTTTCGTAGGGACTTCGAAAAATCTAATTTCGGTTAAAATAAGAGGACTTGTTTCCAGAGGATGATAGAGCACTATCCCAATCCTCCTGAGTGAAATCGTAGGCAGATTAACACTCCGCGAAGCCTCTTTTTGAATTTTAACACGAACTTTTTCCCTAAACCGGATACACGATTTTTCTCCTGTTAAACTTGTTCACCTTAAAGAATTTCCAGCAAGTACCAACTGGCTCTACGTAGGAAATTGAATAAGGACTTAAGTATCGATCCCTCCTTTCACCTGCTAAGTGCAATTGCAGGGTATATTGCCAGCGATCGATAAGGGCACGAAGTCTGAGGTCTAGCACGCACTAGAGTGACTAAAATCCATCTAATTAATTTTCGAAATTTCACCCCTACTTTATAGTTTCTTGCGCGACCAATCAAAACACTTCGTTCTTTGAAGACGGTGCGTTACTGCGCATGGGCCTCTTAGCTTAACTAATTTTGTTAAGTACGGCAAGTAAACTTTATTAATTTTTTACCAAAAGAAAAATAATTTTCCAAAACTTTTGATGTAGGAGTATTTATCGAAACGTCAACATTAATTTATGTTATTATGAAATTTGGAAGAAATTTTGAAATAAAAATTTTACGGGTATTTTTACTTGACTTAGGTGTCAATTTAGAAGAATTTTTTCTATTGACTTTCTAATAACTTTTTTAATTTAGCTATTTAAGACTTGAATTTTGTATTAAAATAAAGATTTTTATCTGCTTTAAATGTTAAAACAA
This sequence comes from Listronotus bonariensis, assembly GCA_014170235.1. Classification (NCBI taxonomy): domain Eukaryota; kingdom Metazoa; phylum Arthropoda; class Insecta; order Coleoptera; family Curculionidae; genus Listronotus; species Listronotus bonariensis. Next base: position 11,926 of record JACEGR010011632.1, on the reverse strand, counting down.
AAATCCTTACTTGTTATTTAAAAACTAAAAAGTTATTAACAATTTAAAACTCTAAGTTTTAATTTTGCTAAACTTGCAATTTACAGCGTTCAGACCCGGTTCAGACGGTAAACTGGCAATTTTGTGGTCTCCCCGCTATTGGTCCAAATGGCCTTAAGGACTACCCACTTTTCCCTGAGTATAAATTGACGGAGTCCAGCTCAATCTCAGTCCGGCTTTCGGTGCGGAAGGTACTCTATTGGTTTCTGCGGCAAATTGAACTTAACGTTTTTCTTAAGGAGTTTTATTTTTTAGTTTTCTTTTAAAGTTTTATGGGAATAGAGTTTTTAGTTTATTTTTTCGTCGTGGTTCAGTTCGTTGTGGGAAACCGGGGATTGCGTATCCAGAGGCGGTTTTTGAGGTTACGGGAAGGTCCCGTGTGAAGTCCTGGGAGGACTTGGGTGGAACGTGGCCAGGCGCGAGGTTAATTAGAGACTTTGGGTTAGTTAAATTCATAAAGAGATAAATAGTAAATTGGGATTAGTCAGGGTGAATTGGGGGTGCTGTTTTAATTAATAAATAGAATTTCGCGGAGAAATAAGAAGTTGGATTTCTTGCAGAAAATAAGAGAGTGCCTAAAAAGAGAAAAGGTTTAGGGTAATTTATAACATCTTTTGTAACATAATCATACTGTAACCTGTTTAACAAAAAATATAAAAACTACAAAAAAAGTGCAAACATGGAAACTCAGGCTTTTAATCAAAACAACAACAAACCTTTCTCTTTTTCAGCCGGGGCGGACGGAGATTCGCAGGTCTTCGGCTCGGCGGCGCCCACAATAAGTGTGGGTAGCTGTCCTGCCGAAGTCCAAATAGGTGAATCGGATATGACATATGAACATCTACATAATCATTACCAAACCAATGAGGAAAGTAACGTCCCCGAACCCGGACTTCCTGATCCGCCGACGTTGGCTAATAAAAAGACTCTGAAGCGTCGGGCTCAGCGCCTACGGCGTCGGGCCACCGCTCAGGGTCCCCCATTGGCCATCGTAGACGAACCAGGAAGGCAAGGGTATTATACTGCCGAAGGCGCTGCCAAACGCCTAGCACAAATGGTTCAAACCAAGCGTCAAAAAATGTCTATGTTTAAAGCATCAGCCTACGAAAGGCTTCGACATGCAAAGCGTGCGTGTGGGGTAAATGGACAGGGGAACCCCTCTTCTTTACTGGAAAACAAACCCGGGGTCCCTAACCCATCTGCATCCCGAGAAAACCGAGAAAACGTATTGGAATGCACGAGAGGTGCATACGGGGATGCAGGTGCGGGAAGGGGTAACTTCGGGGGTGAATTCCGGGGAGAAGGGGCATATGCAAGCCAGGTGGAAGGTATGGGGGGATGCGGGGATCAATTATCTATAATTCAAGACCAAAACCAGCCCTCAGGGGCGTCTGCATCAGACGCAACAACAAAAACAATCACGCGGTGTCTAGTAGACCCAATTCATAATACAACCCACCCAACTCCGCGCGGCGCGGAGGGGCGCGATGGGGCCCAAGGGGGCTCAGGGGGTTGGAAGGGGTACCGATAGGCACCCTACCAAATTTGACAGTTGACGTAACCGCTGACGATGACCCCTCGGGGTTATTGGGAAAGTCGAAACATGGTAGTGTTGACGTTTCGATAGGGGTACGGCGGATGCATATGGAAAAGGACGATGATTGGGATTTATCAGAAATAAATTGGAACGAGTGCTCGTACGAGCCAGGGGGATATCTTGAGGACATGCAGGCTGGGTACATGACTGAATTTACGCTGCCACCGGCGGTGACAAAAAATGCCTTAAAAACGTTAGAGGAAAGGCGTGCTGAACGCGACGCGGCAAAAAGGGCCGCATTCCGCGGTGGGCGTAAACCGTTGGCCCCAGTAAACTATGAGCTTCGGACGGAATGGCGACGTCGGGCCAGAAATGGGGAACTGTCCGGTCCGAGCTGCGTTCGCCAGCTCCAGTACGACCCTGAGACGTGTTGCTCAACAAAGATGGTGCGGCGAGCCCCAAGCCCACCATTACAAAACACTTCGTTCTTGAAGACGGTGCGTTAGCTGCGCATGGGCCTCTTGAGCTTAACTAATTTTGTTAAGTACGGCAAGTAACTTTATTAATTTTTTACCAAAAGAAAAATAATTTTCCAAAACTTTTGATGTAGGAGTATTTATCGAAACGTCAACATTAATTTATGTTATTATGAAATTTGGAAGAAATTTTGAAATAAAAATTTTACGGGTATTTTTACTTGACTTAGGTGTCAATTTAGAAGAATTTTTCTATTGACTTTCTAATAACTTTTTTAATTTAGCTATTTAAGACTTGAATTTTGTATTAAAATAAAGATTTTTATCTGCTTTAAATGTTAAAACAAAAATCCTTACTTGTTATTTAAAAACTAAAAAGTTATTAACAATTTAAAGTTCTAAGTTTTAATTTTGCTAAACTTGCAATTTACAGCGTTCAGACCCGGTTCAGACGGTAAACTGGCAATTTTGTGGTCTCCCGCTATTGGTCCAAATGGCCTTAAGGACTACCCACTTTTCCCTGAGTATAAATTGAGCAGTTTTTGCTGCGCTAGCTTCATTCTCATGCGGATTCCCGAACCAAAACGTATTGCAAGTCGGTTTTAATTATGCATTTTATTTTTACGATGTTTTCTGAATTATTTTAAAAGAAAGTCGTAAATATTTTATGGTATTTTACTCGTGAAACTTACATCGCCCCACTAGAAACAAGGATGGAAAAATAAAATAACTCCCAATAACACGGAAACGTGGCACTCTTTGTTTGACCTCCGGACAGTGCGGACGTGCGTAGAGGACTACAAAGTTCTTCCCGGGGTAGCGGTTAGAGGTGCCGTACGGACGTTTTTATCTTCGGGGATCAAGGAAAGATTCACGCTAAATTGACGGTATCTTTCTTCTGGAGCTAAGCGCTGTGAGCAATGATTCCTATAAGCTGATGGTATCATGTTTGGTGGTGAACACGAGGTATTTCTCAAATGGCGGGAAATAGATGGTCGTGCCATGGGAAATGTCAGTATTGAAAGTGAAGGTTATACGTAACACCAGTAGCAGGTCGTGGTTTGACAGCCGAAAATTTATGCATTTCATCGATTGAAGAATTATTTTTGTTTTCTTTTTGGAATTTCTGGGAGCTACGAGCCCTGGAAAGCATAGTCCGGAAGGGGAGAGCTGGTGGATTGGACCTGAAGGGACCAAAACCAAGAAAAAAAAATAGAATAGAATAGAACACGGAAACGTGTACAACGTCAAATACAACATCCGATTTAACCTATCGGATAAAACTTAATCCGACAAACTATTGGGATATGCACGTTTCCGATTGAGTAAAGGATTGGTTTGAACGCCAAATTTAAAAAAAAATGTTTGCTTCACAAATAATTGATTTTACTTTTTATAAACACATTAATAAGTTTAGTCAGAGAGTCAAAGTTGGTCCAAGTTTAAATGCATAAAAATATTTTTTGAAAAAGAGTGTGGTAACACACAACACATAAATCAAAGATTTATCCAAAAAAAATTCAAAATTCGATTTCTTTTACATGCTGCTTGGTTGCATAAGTAGGTACAAAAATATTTTTATGAGCCAAGCTTGCGAAATGCGATTTGAAAGTCGAAACATTTGAAAGTCGTTCCAAAATGCCTATTCACACCAAGGTTGCCTCGTAAATCCTAGCCAATCAGTGTGTAGCAGTCTATTACGTCACATATGTATTGCAGCCGCTAGTTCCTTGGCGCCAACGTAGCAAACAAGGACGTCTAGACGGATAATATTATGAGGGCAAAAGAGCGCGATATACTTTATTTAAAAATCAGCCAGAAATATCCTGTTAAATAATTTATTATTAAGTTAATTTTTGTTTAATTACATTCTACGTGAAGTAATAGATAGGTTAGGATAAAAACTGGAATTGACAGCATTTGAAAGTTTGATTTTTTTCAAAAAAATGTTTGGCTTATAAATTAGTTTAGTAAACAATACAAAAAGTTTTACTATTAAGCCATGCATCATAAGACTTATTTTTTTATTAAATGAGTAAAGTGTGTATACAAAGTCTGTTTTTGTTTTTAAGCCAATAAAATAAGAAAAATTTGCATTTTTAAATTGTTTTTTCTGACTTGTCTAATGAGTTAACTTAATTTTAAAGTTATATTTCAATATAGTGTGTTTTCGTACATTGGCGTTATTTATGATTTTCTTTAATTAAAAACTTTACGAAAAAAGAGTTATTTCTAATTATAAGTTTTGTGTCAATCTAAAAAAAAATGTATTAGTCATTCACGAGGTTTGGTTAAATACGTAACTTTTGCTCAAGAGTAAAGTACCTGTATTTTTGCTAATATCGAAATTTTTATAAAGAAAAGATGTTTAGGATTAAAAAGTATTTTTAAATATATAATTTTGTTTATTTGCGACAACTAAAAAATTTAAGTTTGTACATAAGATCATTTTACATCTACATTGTAACAGTAAATTAAATAAGTTTATTTAATTTGCCTTATACAATTTATGATTATTAATTTTGTTCGTTGCACTAATATACAAAACTTAAATTTTACCATTATCGCAAAAATATTTAATTTATAAGTTTTTTCTTGTAAATCAACAAGTTTGCATATTTGAAAAGTATTTTTAATTTTAAATAACTAACAAAAACAAAAATTATATTTTTGGCCAAACCTCTTGGATGACGTTTTAAAAAATCTGATGATCTGATTTTACCCCTCTTGTAAGAGCTGTGGTTTTGGACCATACAGAACTTTTATAAAGAAGAACTTTATTTCATAAAATTAATAATAACAATTCCCCTTATGACGGAAATTTACCTAGACATACTGTATAAAAAGTCTTATTTAAAAACTAAAAAACCTTATTGAAAATTTTACATAATAAAACATAGGTTATTAATTTTACAATCAAAAATTAAATACAAATAAAAGAAAAATATATTTTTTTAAATTTTACTGGAAGGAAAAAACCAATGATCTCTCCTTCTTTTTTGCCTTTTTGCGGTTGCTTTTGCAAGTCGCTATACAGAATCAGCTAAATAATATAACACATAAGCAACGTAAAGAAAAGAGACAATTTAACCTAAATAACTGCATGTAAACACATCTGTTTGGATTAGTCACATACATCCTTTTTGTTGCTTTATTCGACGATATCCCAATACCTACCTGCTAAACTAGTATAGCAAATCATTTCACCATACTAAAAATTAAAAAGATACTGTAATGAACTAGTATAGTAAAAAAAACGTTCCGTTGTTTACTTTTTAAAGGCAGCTAATTTTTAAGCCAGAAATAAATATTTGGTTTTATTGTTGGTCCAAATGCTTTATAAAAGTCCAATAAAATAAAAAATCGTACACATACATAAATTACAAGTCAAAACACGAAATACACTATTCAAAACTAACGAGCAAAATACATATGTGACGTCATGCTGACGTTGGTCCGCCATGTTGCAAGGCTTACGAGGCAACCTTTGTATTTACACCCTTCTGGAAGGGGGGGGACAATTACTCCCCCATTGACCCCCCTTCGTACGGCTATAATACAAATACCACTTTTCGATTAAACACATAATCCTAGGTATACTCCTATTGTTTCGATAAAAAAGTTTCTGTTCCAAAGCGCCCATCCCTAGGAGGCGTTTGTTTCGGGTATGGATGGTGAAGGGGAGGATAACCCAAAGTCGGTCTATATAAGGTCACGACATTCGGCCATATTGCTTTCACGTGTTATGACGTCACATCTCCCATTTTTCGGCCATGTTGTTCAGTGCCGGAGAAATACAGTTTATTGTATTAGTAGAACAACCATTTATACAACAGTTTCTAATTATTATTAAGTTGTAAATTATTTTTCTTTAAATAAAAAACATTTGGAATTACATCTTTTAACAAATATCACTACCAAAACAATGCAAAATGAAATGCGCAAATTCTAGACGCCACTGGATTGATCATCAGCTTTGATTTTACCCAGTCTTGCCAACTTTTCTCCGTGGAGTGCCCTTCCTTGCGTCCCCGACCTCGAACCGCCTAAAAGTTGAGGATATGCCGCAACCTTATAAATATAAACTAACCTTGAGGATAACCATCTTTTATGGCGGACAAATTGAAAAAATGGCCATCGGAATGTAGCAAGTTGGGATGGCGCCACAGTAGCCAGTGGAGGGATTTTGGTATTTCTTTCCTTTTTATTTTGTATCTATCTGTCCTTTTTCATTTTGTATCTCACTCTAACAATACATGCTCATTGGTTAAAAAATCTCCTCTGGCTACTGTGGCGCCACCTTAAGTTGCACCTTTCGACGGACACTTTTAAAACATTCAGATCAGAAGGAAGGGCACTCCACGGAGAAAAGTTGGTAAGACTGGGTAAAATCAAAGCTGATGATCAATCCAGTGGCGTCTAGAATTTGCGTATTTCATTTTGCATTGTTTTGGTAGTGATATTTGTTAAAAGATGTAATTCCAAATGTTTTTTATTTAAAGTAAAAGAATTTACAAATTAATAATAATTAGAAACTGTTGTATAAATGGTTGTTCTACTAATACAATAAACTGTATTTCTCCGGCACTGAACAACATAGCCGAAAATGGGAGATGTGACGTCATAACACGTCAAAGCAATATGGCCGAATGTCGTGACCTTTATCTCGATGCCTTATATAGACCGACTTTGGCTTGTTCTTTGCTCTTGATTACTTTCCAGTGACGAACATTTTTGTGCGTCACGCTCCAGGGCTTGAAGCTCTTGAACTGCTCTAAAAGTTAGTCACTGGAACGCATCCTTAGACAAGGAAAGAGAGTTATTTTAAGAAATTTTGAAATTTCGTTGTTTTTAACCTTTCTTGGCTTTATAATAATAATCTCTTTTTTTTATCTAATTCCATTTTAAATAAATAATTTTTAAAAAATCCATCCTTAACCATAAAAACACGTTTGAAGCACAAAAACCAAAGAGGGGTTGGTGCATGAGGGGAAAGGGAAAGGGGAAAGAAAAACGGAGTAGCTCAGGTGCATAACACTTTCCGTCACTGGAACGCCATAAAGTAAAACGAAATGCTCTTGAGCTACTCGGGAGCACTCTATTTGCGTCACTGGAAAGCCACTCTTTGCGTCTGGCGCTGGCAACCATTGGCAACCTCTATCTTTTGCTTTTGTGTTGGCAACGTTGAAAAGTGTTTTGGATTTTGTTATGTTTTTATTATTAATATTTTTCTTAAATTTTGTATATCACCAAAGTCTCCCTGTGGGGTAAAAAGTAAGGTATTATCACATATTTCTTTGTTTTGTTTGAATTTTTATTGATACTTTAACTGAAATTTTACATGTTCTCTAACCTATAAAATAAAACATAAACAATAAAATAGATTACTAATAATTGTTCTTTTATTAACCATAGTGTGCATTTTAATATTGATACAAAATTGGTCCTTTCTTTGTAACTATGTTAATATTACTGGGTAAATTACATAAATAAAATATAGTTTCTCTGGGTGATTCCCCATTCTACAGTTTGGATTATGAAGCAACTTCTGATTGGTTAGGCGTGGTTTTTATCAAGAGCAGTATAAAAAGCCAAGTTTACATCATTTTACATCATATGGTTTTTGTCTGTGTATTGTGAAATTCAGTATTTACCAAAATACCCACTGTTTTTTTTGTTTAGGAAAGTGAAATCAAAATGGATAACATTGAAGATTTTAAACCTAGAAGCTACCAGGTAGCCCTGAGGGAAGTGGCAATAAAGCAAAACACAATTATATATTTGCCTACAGGTTCAGGAAAAACATTTATAGCAGTGTTAGTGCTTAAACATTTACAACAGTCTTCCTTGTAAGTATATTTAAAAAAAAATAATTTACTTTAGCAACATTATACATATATTGCTGTTGTATTTGAGTATTTATTTTGTAGCACTTGTAAAACATTATATAAATGAGGAACTCCGAATCAAAATGCAGTTTTCAATAAAACACAATTTTTAGAATATCCCACAATTTTTAACGCACATTTTCTATTTACAAATTTTGAACAGTTTTTAAACGAAATATGTTACATTTATATACCTATAATACCTATAATATATTTTAATTAAAAACATTTAAAACATAAATGATAAATTGCGGAGTAAAAATTGTGAGATACTCTTTAAAAAATCTGTCTCGTAGAGATCATGTGAGTCAACATGTTGTGAAGCTACCTACTTCGTCACATGGCACAGAAGTGCTATGTTCATATGAGCTCTCTGATATACAAAGTATAATGCCACAATATATACAAAAGAGCAACATAATCTTACTGAACTTATTTATAGGAAAGATGCCCATTAAGTAAACATTTGCTTCAGAGATGCAATCTCAATATCCTACCACAAAACAGAATTCTTTAAATCATGTTTCCTTTATCGTATGCCCCTAATTTGTAACTCATTACCCCTTAGTTTTTAAAAACTTAAGTGTACTTACCTGTTTTTAAGTCTAGTTAGCTAGTAAGTTGGGGAATATGGTATTGTTGTAGGTATTTATGTATATTTTGTTGTTTTATTTTTTGTATATTTCTAGTTTTGTTTATGATTTTTATTTTTAGTTAGTAAGTTTTCATGTATAATTTAGAATATTTTAGATACCTACAGAATCAGTCAGCATTTGCCACTCTGAGAACCCATTTCCCTACTTGTGTTACTTCTATTTATGTTTGGCAGTGATTCCTTGGTTTGTGTTTCTGCAACTTGAGTTTAAAGTTGCTCTATTGCCGGGCTTTTTGCAATATTTTTCCCACATACTCTGTTTTTTTATAGTAATAGTTTGGTTTTAAAGTAGAGGTAATTATTTGATGAGTTGAGGGTGGGATGTTTGGGTGTCTAACTTTGGTAAGCATCTAAGTGTTGTGTTCTCCAGTTTTGTGATGGTTTTAAGATGTTTTTTTGCATGTACCATTAGTATGGAACCATATTCATTGACTGGCCAGTATATGGTTGCATATTTGTTTTTTACTATCAATGCTCGGCAAATCGCAATAAGTAGACGTTGGGGTTTTCAGGAGGAAGTAGGTGTGAGCAGAAACAATTTTTATATGCATATACTGGAAAGGGTTATGGACATAACCTCTACTTTAGCCAGTTTGAGTTTGGGGATATAACAGGGGAAAAATTGGTAAGACTGGGTAAAAAAGATTAATCCAGAGATGTAAAAATTTCTGCTTTTCGTTTTGCGTCGTTTTGAACTTGATATTTCTAAAAAATGTTATCCCAAATGCTTTTTCTTTAAAGTTAAAAAGTTGCATCCTAATAATAATTAAAAAGTGTTGTGTAAACGGTTGTTTTAATCGTATTAGAAACTATATTTCTTTGTGGACACTTATCTCATTTTATAACATGGTCTAAAATTTTCCTACTGACATTAAAAAACCACTTCCAATATGGCGGAATGTCATAAAGTCCTTATATACAGACTCTGGGTGGGAGCAAAATTTGTTGTGTAGCAAGAGAGATATTGTTAAGCCCGACAGAGAGTTGTTTATTTTTGTATCCAGGGTGTTTCTAAAAGGTCTGTACAAAATGTTACCACATACCTTTTGGGAAAAAAAACAAAACGCAATTTAACTTAGTCAAAAAGTTAATCTTTTGATAGATAGTGTCTTTTTTATTTAAATTACTTTTAATTATTTTATTTGCTATTAGACGTTTTTTTACAAAATTTGGTATGATTAGGTTTTATAAAAATGTTCCTTATTGTACTCGAATATTGTTAGCTGGGCTTCAAACTGTTAAACATCACAGGGAGAATGCCATGGCATTGTTTTTGTATAAGTTTTGAAATCACCAGATTCAATGATTCCGTCTTGTATCATCTATACTAATAGGAATCCCAGAAAGAAACACTAGAGCAAACACCTTGTTTGCACAAATATTTTATCGGAGTAATTACGGCTTCCAACAGTTAAGTAGTGTATTGATGTCCAATTTTAATAATAATTTTACCATTATTAATTTATTCAAATTAAAGAATGAAAGTTTTCGAGCGTCTTAAAACTCCAAAAACACTGTTACCTATTCTGCCGCGCTAAGCTTAAAGGTGGTATCGCAAGAAATGTTAAAATTGAGAAAATCGCTTTTGAAGTTAATCTAAATTTCCAACTATTTAAAACCATTTAGTAATTTTAGTGTTGCATGGTACTCTTCAGAAAATGCATAACTTAAATTACTAAGGTATTTATTTAAGTGGTACTACTATCAGACCAAAAATATGGCTGATACCACTTTTAAGATCAGTATTCATGTGACGTTTCTGTCCTTGTTGCCTGACTAATGCCCATTTCCACCGACTTTTTGGGAATTCCCTAACTCTAGGTAGAGAATAACTTACATTAGGTTACCGTTAGTTACTCTTTATCTAGCGGTAGGGAACCCCTAAAATGTTGGTGGAAACGGGTATAAATCTGTTATGGTACAAAAAGAAGTTATAAAATATATTGGGATTTTAAAAATAATATATTACTTACAACATAAATTAGAACAAATTGTAGAAAATCTTATACTAAATACGGTTTTAAACTTTCGGAAATACAAAAAATAAGTGAGAGTAATCTAAATTTTGGATATATTATTTTAAATATAGAAAAACAGAATAATTGTTTCAGTCATCTATTTCTGTAATTAGATTATGTGCTTCGTTGTTAACTGGTAGAGTTTTCCAGAACACTAAACGATGTTCTGGAATTATCGAAGATAAATTTTAAATAATATTGTTTTTTCGCTCTTCAGTTATTCCACGCATTGGTTTTTGTTAAAAGGAAATGAAACTCCATTTTTAAAATATTCACTTTTTAAAAAGTTTAACTCTTTCTCTTCGCTGTCATTGGAAAAACTTGTTTTATAAGTTAACACTTTTTCGCCTCGTTTTGCTCGAATTTGAACGATATCCTTTAAGTAGATTCGAGGCTGTATTTTTTAGTTTATAAGTGGATGAGCAGTCTGGCCATTCGTAAAAATTAGTTGCCGTAACAACATTAACCTTTTTATTATTTGCGTTCCGAACAACATTAACAAAATCTTGAAAATCATACAATTTTGGATTTTTACGCATAGAAAGTTCAAAGTCAAAATAATTTTAGTTTTCAGACCAGTTTATTTGTACGTTATGAAAAAATTTGCACAAACCGAACGTGAATCAGCATAAAAACTAACAGGCTGAGACACCTCCAAGACACCTCTATGTTGGTGTAACAAAGCTTAAACGTGGTAACAACCGGCATTCCTGTATTTACCACATTATCGTTTTGAAAATGTGTTTAAAAATGGATATGAAGCCTAGCTTAGAAGTGGTATATTTAAATTATTTTGTAAATACCACTTTATAGTTAGGAAAATTGTTCATGCCACCTTTAAGATAACAATAGATGCCTTTTTGGATATACCACAATTTTCATAGGCCATTTTTCAGTTTGCTTATAGGTTTTACCACTTTTAAGGTATGGCAGAAGGTGTAATTTTAAATACCCTTTCATCTTTTGGGTCTAACTCAATTTTGACCCAAAGTGGAGATACCACCTTTAAGCTTAGCAGGGCAGTATTGGCATAAATAGATATTTATTTTATCCTGTTTACTGTATTATAATTTATTACTTTGTTTTATTATCTGACATTTTGTTTGTTCATGTAGAGAGACTGTGGTTTTTGTACTATTTGGACTCATTCTGTAATGTACAGGGTGGCGCATTTTTGTTGACCTTGCAGGGTGCAGTGCAACTATTTTGTTGTTTTTTTCTCTATATCTTTATGTATGTAATATTTTATGATTATGCTATATAATTTGTTGTTGCCTTAAGAATACCATTTAGAAAGTTTATTTCTGTAGAGT
>JACEGR010011631.1:0-14263 GCA_014170235.1 Listronotus bonariensis | reverse complement strand
ATTGTTAAATAAATTCCACCAACACATAAAATTAATACCATTTAGGTGTGCGCATAGCATCAACATATCGCCGTTTGGCCAATAAACGAAAGACGCCCGTAACGTTTCCGATACCTATGCTGCCGTCGCCGAGAACGCGAAATGACCGCTTTGGATTCTCGTAATTGTTTTTCAGGGCAAGCGGAGCGGCTGTAGATCTGCGCTTTTCGTTGACGCATGTTACCACCGATTCGAAAAATAATAAGGATAAAATACAGCAAAGACAATACCCTTCTGGTTGAGCACCAGGCATGCGCACTGTAATTTACGAGACTAAAGCGGAAAACAGAGTCAAGGCTCTGTAAAGAGAAGCATCACACTTTGAAGGCTGAGAGTTGGTCATCAAAGTTGAAATTTGCTCAATTTACTTGCACATAAAATTCTGATAGCAACACTAACAGGCAGCACACAATATTATATAAACATCTTAAAAAAAACTTTTTAAAGTTAGCTTATTGACGCTCTTCACAGCCTAGTGTCCTACCTTCTGCACCCTAAGCGTATAATGGTGCTCAGATATACGGCCCTGACTTAAAGCAAACTTTATAATAATAAGGCTAAAATCAATAAGAAAACATGTTTGAAGAAGGTTTTTTAGTTAAATAAATATATTGCGTGTTAAGACGAAGATACATCAGCACCTTAGCAGTAAAGGGTGTGAATTAGTAGTAAAATAGCTGAACAGTTTGGCCATGGGTCACTATTTGTCAACAACTCGAAGAACGAACCGTGCTCGAAAAAATAGATCTCGCGATCAGCGCCCCAAAAACAAGGCATAGTACTTCGCCGTAATATGTGATCAACCTTTCAGACAATTATTTTCATTTTACTCTGATATGACATATTTAAATATTTTATTTTGTTGCACAACGTCAGAAGTCCCTGTATCAAACCTGGTTTGATATTGGGCAAAATTCTTTTTGTCTTGTATAATTTAGTAGCTGTTTAGAGAGCGCTTGAAGTTAATTCACTTAAATTTTCGTTTTTTTCAAGCACTAAATCAAACTCCGAGACGATATTTTTTTGCGTTATATTCATGACACAACAAAATCTGATCAACATACTTGATTTGCTTTTCTTTGGCTTCATAAAACCACACTATTCTTTGGTGCAATCTGTTGGTGATCACTTATACACTGCCTTGTCGCAGCAGTCTCGTTCAGCCACTCGGCACGCCGTCATTTGTACCGCCGCCGTTACTGACTCCGACCGCTGCCTTCGGCCTGCAACGTTCAGATCTTGCAGTATGCCGAAAATTCTGGATCATCTCATATTTCAACAAAAACCACAAGAAACCTTCATCACCATCACTATACAATAACTCACATTTAGTTTCATCAAAACTAAAAATAAACAAAAAGTTGAAAACACCACTGAAAACAGGAAGATTGTTAGTCAAACTTCATTTGTACTAGCGAGAATACAACAAATGACTATTGGTCAGATCGGATGAAACAGCGCTGACGGCATGCCCGGCGTTGAAAATCCCAAACAACATGAAGTGGCCCTGCCAGCATGTAAAAACTCAGTGTCTCCAACCACCATATAATACGTGCTTAAATACGCTGCCACATATATTGGATTTTTAATTGAAAAAAAAAAACACCAACTTTTATAGACGTGTACAGTGTAGTCAAACTGCGCGCAGGTCCACCGAATATAGCAGCTTCTATTATCCGCTTCGACAGACCCTTCCCGGAGCGGCGGCTGAGGTAGTGTCGCACGAATACTGCCTTCGGGGATCCAGGAAAGATTCACAATTGAGTGCTGTGAGCGAGTTTGCAGGAATCACGAGGTATTACTGGGAACCGTCAGGCAGTTATACAACACTGGGAGATCTTGAGTCGACAGTCGACGAGATTGCACGATTGAATTATTTGCTCTTGGAATTTTCAGCTACGAAACGAAAGCCCCGGCGGCAGTGGATTGGCTCTGAAGGGGAACAAAACCAAGAAAAATAGAGAGAGTAGTAGAGAATATCCGGTGTTATCAACAGCCATCGAAGATTTTGAGAAAACAGCTCTTGCTCTTTTGTGATCGTATTACATAACCACGGTATTCTGGTAAGACAGACTGACAAGGCAGATTGCTGCTTCAACAACACATCACTTCAGGGTGCCCGGGAAACTCCTATTGAAGACCCTCAGGTTCATAAAATTTTATAAAAATACCCTTTCTTTAAGTTTGGGTATCAAAGTTAGAAAACACTAAGGGAGCAGTCTTATATTTCAGCTAGGAATGAGCCGCGTAATATCTCTAATTTATGCCACAGTAGCTTTCAACTATTTTTATATATTTTTTTTTTTTTTACCTTGGACAAACTGTGCTTAGTAAAACCTATTGTTGAAAATCATATGCGAAACATGTACCAGAAAAAGATAAATGCATGAATGCAGCCTTAGCGGGGGCACATTACATACCGAAAGGAGTTATCATTTAACATCAATTATATTCGTCTGCGACTATTGTTTAATATTAGCACATCATACTTTCTGCACAAATACATTTTTTACCATATAAACAAATATAAAATTCAAAATAAAAAAACAGGCCTTACTCCAAATTAGTTAATGCCTATTTAACATCGCAAATATGAACAGTGCACGAATAGTGAGTAAAAGTCATTAATGAAATCTTGTTGAAGATGGGTATTACTTCAAAGAATATGATTTTTTAGCTCTTTGTTTATTAAAAAGTAACAATATTAAAATGTAAAATACACATACATTATTAATTATATGAAATAAATCTAGTTAACACAGACCACAAAACCTGCAGCCCATGTTAACAAGAGATTAACACCCAGCATCTGATATAACATCATACCCGGATGTAACCACCGATCTCGACATTCAGACATGTTCATAAAAGCACCCCATTTTTGTAAAAGAACTTAATCATTTCTATATAATATTTGTCCAGTGGAATAAATGGCGTAACAAAAATATAAGCTGAAAACCACCATGGGCGGGGATCGTTTATAACCAGCGCCAAATATGAATGAAACTCATACTACTGCGCATGAATCGTTCAATATTAAAAGAAAACCGTATTTGTTCATACAATTTCACAAACATACAATTGGGTGCCTTGTACATTATAAGTAGGATTAAATAATTAATCCAGCTGGAATAAAAGGTCCACAGTTACGCCATGAAATTACGTTTACGCGAGTGCACAACACGGAACGTGTTTTGCCTCGCGTAAGTAATTTCATAACGTAACTTTGGACATATTTTAAGGCCAGTTACTATTTTTGGATTAATTATTGCTATTTAATCCTACTTATAATAATACAAAGGCACTAATTTAATGTTTGTAAATTAATATAGATAAATACGGTTTTTCTATTTTAATTTTTTTTATTAATTAGCATGTAATGGGGCAGATTCATACACAAGTATATGGGGCACATTCATATTGTATAATTGTATCCCTGGTCCTTTATGAATAGTTTTTTAACTACTATTTTTTGTTACACCGACGATTATAGTTGTAAATATTATATAAAGTAGTTTAAGTTTCATTTTTACGAAAAAAAATAGGGTGCTTTATGAACTTTGTGTCTTTGAATGTCAAGGATCAGTTAATTTATCAGACATAGTGATGATATTACCATAGATCTTAGGTGATAATCTCTTATTAACATAGGCATATTAATTTTAGGTTTTGTAAGTTAAGGTATCTTTGTGTTAACTAGAGTTTTTTATTTCATATAATTAATAATGTATAAGCAATATTTTTTTACATTTTAATATTGTTACTTTTAATAAATATAACTGACCAAAACAAAAAATGTGTCTTTGGTAGATAACCATACATGTAACGTAAAGACCGTTTAATGACACTCTGTTCACTATTCGTTACTGTTCATATCATAAAACTATTGCGATGTTAAAATAGGCATTAACAGATTTAGATAAAACCTGTTTTTTTATTTTGAATTTTACTATTTGTTTTATATGTTAAAAAAATGTATTTGTGTTTTTTAGAAAGTATGGTATAAAACAATAATAAACAATAATTATGACGAATTAATAGTGATGTTAAATGTGCTCCTTCGGTTGTATGAATGTACCCCACTAAAGGGGTACATTCATACATTTGTCTTTTTCTGTAAAAGTCTTATGAAAACTCGCGCATGTAGATTTTCAATAATATTAAGGTTTTACTATTGGTTTGTCAAAGATAAAAAAAAAAAATATATAAAATAGTTAAGCTACTAGTAACTCATAAATTAAAAGAGATATACCTAAAACACGGCATTCCACAAAGCAAAATATAAAAACTGTATGAAGCCTTCCCACTTTCCCCTACAGGATGTTTCCTAACTACAGTACAAAACTTAAAAGGGTATTTTTTATAAATTTTTATGAAAAAAGTTTCTAAAGGGTCTTCCAATAGGAGTTTCCGAACTTTTACAAATGATAATGTTGGTGAAGCAACATCTGTTGAATTGCCTGTTATTTATTCAGTCTGTCTTGCCAAATCACCATGGACGAATATAGCGTTCGACAGCACGTGCAAAGGGTAAAATTGTTTTCTCAAAATCGGTGTTTTGTTCGGGCAACGTTCACCGCGCTAAGACAACCAGATGGTCGCTATAATCTCTCTCTCTCTCTATTTTTTCTTGGTTTTGGTCCCTTCAGGTCCAATCCACTACTCTCCCCCTTCCGGACTATGCTTTCCAGGGCTTCGTCGGCGGAAAATCTGGATAATCGAGCTCGTAGCTCCCAGAAATTCCAAAAAGAAAACAAATAATTCAACAATCGATGCAATGCATAAATTGTCGGCTGTCAAACCAAGATCTCCTACTGGTGTTACGTATAACCTTCACTTTCACTACTGACAGTTCCCATGGCACGCCTATCCATTTCCCGCCATTTGAGAAATACCTCGTGTTCACCACCAAACAGGATACCATCAGCTCATAGGAATCTTCGCTCACAGCGCTTAGATCCAGAAGAAAGATGCCGTCAATTTAGCGTGAATCTTTCCTGGATCCCCGAAGGTAAAAAACGTTCGTACGACACCTCTAGCCGCCACTCCGGGAAGAACTTTGCTAGTCCTCTACGCACGTCCGCACTGTCCGGAGGTCAAACAAAGAGTCCGTCGCTATAATCGTCCTACCGAGAGGACTATTAACTGGTTCACTAAATAATGTAGTAACACCAATGATCTGAAAAATAAAGCGGATAGCTAATAGAAAATGTTCCCCATATATTTTCAATAGACCTGCGCACGAATTTTTGACCCCACACTGGGAGAGTTGCTGTACACCTTTGCACATGCGCAGTTCTCATAAAAGTTAGTGTTTTTCAATTAAAATCCAATATAGTATTGGCAACATTGACAAAATTTGCAGTATTTTAATAAATATAGTGGTTGGAACACTGAAAATGTTTACCTACATAGCAACAGGGCCACACTCATGATAATTTGGGATTTTCCGATTGTAAACGCCAGGTAAAATTGACGCCGTCAATAGCCCAAAAACCAACCTCTCATCTACGGTCGACCGTTATTAGTCATTTGATTTGGTATTCTCGCTAAGTACAAATGAAAGGACATTTGTGCTTAGCGAGTCTTCCTGTTTTTCAGTGGTGTTTTTAACTTTTGTTTATTTTAGTTTTGATAAACCAAAACTAAATAATGAGTTATTGTATAGTGTTGTTTTGCAGAAATTGGAAGGTTTTTCTTGTGGTTTTGATTGCAAATATGAGGTCAGTCAAAAATTTTCAGCATAAAATTTTCTAAGATCACGAACGTTTGCAAACGACCAGAGGCAAAGGTGATAACTTGGTCAAGTCAAATGAGGCAACGGCGTTTACAAATGGCACAACATGCCAAGTTTAACTGAACGAAAACTGCTACGGCAGCGAAAGTGAAATAACAGTGTATAAATTGAGTCCTCAAACTAGTTACACCAAAATTAATTGGTTTTATGATAAAATAAATCAAATACCAATTGATCTAGTTTTGTTGTGTCAAAGTAGTTTTAAGAAGAAAGATAATAACGCAAAAATATCGTGCAGTTTTAAGGTTTAGTCAAAGAGGGTCCAGCAAAAAACAAAATTTAAGTTGAGATTAGTGCTTCAAAGCACTCTCGTATACTAAATTATACAAGACAAAAAAAAGTACCCAATATCTAAACCGGTTTAATTTTTAGGGACTTCTATGGAAGACAGTACAAACCTAAAATAAAATATTTAAATATGTGTATATATCCAAGAAACAAAATTAGGTAATTGTCTAGAAAGTTGCGGCCACTCCAATTTTGACGAAATTTGCTATACCTTGGTTTTTGGGGCGCTGATCACGAATCTATTTTTTTTTCGGAAACGGTTCGATCTTGAGATATTCGTCATCATGGCCAAACTGTTCTTATTTTTACTATAATTCCCTTTTTTTGCACTAAGTTACTGATGTAACACTAAATTAGCACACAATATTTTATTTAACTATAAAAAACCCTTTTTAAAACATGTTTTTCTTATTGGTTTTTAGCCTTTCTTTATTAATATAAAAAGTTTGCTTTAAATCAAGTCGCCATGTCTGAAACCATTATACACATAGGTGTATGCATGGTTGTAGCGTTTTAGGGGTAAAAGATTTGGAATTTAATGAAAAAACGTGTAAAATAACTAAAAAAGTTTTTTTTAAAGATGTTTATATAATATTGTGTGCCTGTTAGGTGTTATATCAAGAATTTTGTGCAAAAAGAAGGCGGAATAGAGTGAAACTAAGAATTGAATTTCAACTTTGATGATGAATATCTCGAGAACGAAACGTTTCCAAAAAAAAGTCGTGATTAGCGCCCCAAAAACCCTCGTTTACCAAATTTCCAAACCCGGTCCTGTTGTTTGTTTTCCGCTAGTCTGTAAATTTTTAGTGCGCATGCCCACAAGTGTACTGCGCAGTGCCCACGTAGGGGTTATTGTCACTTTTGCTGTATTTATCCTTATTATTTTTCAGATCAGTGAGTAACACTCGTGCGTCAACGAAGCGCAAGATCTACCAAAAACATCTCCGCTGCCCGCGAAAATGTACAGGAGAATCAAAGGCAGTCGATTTCGCGTTTACAGTCAACGGCGAGCGCTTATAGGTTGTCAAATGATTACAAACTTTCTTTTGGTCTTCATTTGGTAATAGAGACACCAACGATATGTGGTTTCAGTAGGACCTCGATACATGTCGCACACCTCATGAAACATTGGAGATTTTGCATGAGTGATTTGAGGACAAGGGTATTTTACGTGGAGGTGATGTGAACTGGCCACCGAGATCGTGCGATTTGACCTCGTTAGACTTTTTCTTGTGGGGTTTTTCTTAAGTCGCAGGTCTATGCGAATAAGCCATCAACAACAGCGGCTCTCAGAGTCAACATAACCCATGCCGTCGGTCTACTTCAGCTGGATTTATGCGCCAGAGCTATGAAAAATTGAAGAGTTCGGATGCTCGCCACCTAGCGAAGCGTCGGAAGACATTTGCATGATGTATATCCATACATGGTGGTATTGATAAGGCTTTTAAATAAATAAAAAATTTCGATGATATCTTATAAAAAAATTGATTCATATAAATTTAATAAATAATAGTTTAAAAAACTAAAAAAACACTCTTTTATATGCAACCGAACTAAAAACTAGAAAATAATTTTTCATTACAAAGAGTTTGTCACTTCAGAGTAAAAGCGTGGGGTGCTTAATATATTAAATGTTATAATTATTCTATTTGCAAATATCTATGAGGGATAAGTTATGAAAAAATAGTAAAATGCATCCCACGCTTTTTACTCTGAAGTGAGAAACTCTTTGTAATGAAAAATTATTTTCCAATTTTTAGTTCGGTTGCATATAAAAGCGTGTTTTTTTAGTTTTTTAAACTATTATTTATTTTTCATTTTTTAGTTCGATATATCAATTAGTTTTTTAAAAATAAATGTTCCAGTTTATTCACTTAAAAATTCCTTCGCCATTTTGTCAAGAGACACAGAGGATCTGTAAAGGAATTTATTTATCCTGGCGGTCCTAATTAGGATAACGGGATACTGTTTTTAAATTATTGCATTGTCATCGGTCCTTGATACGTGTGCAAAGTTTCAAAGAAATTGAATCGCTGGAAGTTGGTAAAAATTAGGCTCAAAGATTCCGTTACATAGATAGATAGATAGATGGATAGATAGATAGTTACAACACAAGCTAATAAAAGCGTGTTAAAAATAGGGAGCGTTTTATTAATGGCCCTTAATAAATATATGTCCGGACTTGCTTTAGTTCTAAGATACAGGGCGTTTAGTTTTTTTAATAAATCGGTATTTTTAAATATCTTAAAAACGCTTTAACCGATTTGGCTGAAATTTGGAACACCTATTAATTGTAATAAGGTGCTTGTTAAGATCTACCTAGATTAGAAATATTGGGTCCAGTGGCGTCTCAGTGGGCACCACAGCCAATATTATTAAAAAAAACAATACGTCACTTTTTTCACATTGTGCAATTAAAAATGTAAATTTTTAGTATTCTGTATTTTTTCGTATCTTGCTTTGTTTAAAAAAAATTGAATAAGATCCATACACAGCATAACATAAAATTCAAAATTTAAAAATCTGGACCTTGGTAAATAAAAAAAAGACGATTTTCGATAAAATACTTGACTGTTTTTCTGTTTTAAGGCAAATAAAAGTTTATTTTTATTTTTGTTTGTTTTTTACCATGTTGTCTATGGGTACTTTAACAAGAAATTTGAGTGGGAGGAGGAAAAAAATTAAAAAGACTAAAAAGTTGCATTTTTAATTGCTGAATAAAAGAAAACATATAAAAATTTTATTAAAAGTCAGTGGCGTACTTTTTTTCAATAATATTGGCTGTGGCGCCCACTGAGACACCACTGGACCCAATAATCTTAATCTAGGTAGAGCTTAACAGGCGCCTTATTACCATTGTATCAAATTTTATCAAAATCGGTTGAAGCGTTTTAAAGATATTTAAAAATACTGATTTCTTTTTTTTAAATTTAACGCCCTTTATAAATTTTTTACTTGAATTATCCCTTAAAATTAAAGTCATCACTTAATTTACACCCTGTATATGTTGCCATAACCCAAAAACTAGAATACTTAATTAAAAACCAAACGACAAGAAAAAGTAGTAACGATAGACCATTCTTAAATAACAAAAATAACCAAAAATGACAATTAACAAAATCTAAGCACAATAAAGGTACTTTCATGGCTTCTGCTCTGAAGAATTGTCCAGTATAGTTCCTCCACTCACGGTTCCCAACAGAGAAACTCGTGGTTCCGCGCGTATGCATCCCTATACGGTCCAACTGGACAGGCCCCGAACTTCTCACTTTGTTCGTTCTTTTATCCCTAGAGTTTCTAGACTGTGGAACCTACTGCCAGCGGAGGTCTTTCCTTCCCCCCAAATCTAGTAAGTAAAAAAATTTATCGGTAAAAATAATTCTAACAATTTATGTGCCATCTGGCAGAAATTAGAAGATATCATAAATTTTCTTGGCAAATAAAAGTCCCAATGCAGCTGTAGTAGAAGTAATAACTAAAGAAATTAAAGTATTATCCATAAAAATATACTCGTAAAAAGACAAGAAAAAATATGTTTTCTAAAGACATTTCAATTCTGATTAGGCTCCAATAATCAAGGAAAATTAATACGTGTGGAAATTAGGAAGTTAATTTTAGGGAAAGTTTCTTATTGTCTGCACATGCAACACGTTTGTAATATTGCTTTATTTGACATTACTAAGTAGTTTAAATGGAATGTTTTTGTCGATTTTAAGATAAAAGAATAAAAATGTGTTTTTCGCATTTTTTTTTATATTTGTAATAATTAATGTTTAATCTCATGATTATCCAACAAACTGCCCTTCATTTTAAACAAGAACTCCTTTAGGTTTTTGGACTTGTTTTAAAACATCGTGTATACGCTTTCAGAAAATACCGCAAATAATAAACCTGAAATTTTTAATGCATTTTGGCACGAATAAAACTACTTTTATTTACCATTAACCAAAATTAAATCGAAAAAAAAATATAATAAAGCTTAAATTGTAATGAAAATTCCACACCACTGTTTTTTGACCAATCAAATGTGTAGTTTTGGTTGCATTACCATGACAACACAAGTATTTATCGGTTTTTTTCTCCTGCCTGGGGTACCCTTGAGCGAATTATAGTGGAAATTTTTTGACATAATTATTGAATTTGTTTTAACGTCATGTCTGTCATTCACATATATAATTAAAGAAAATGATAGTTGGTACCAGTTGTAGTATTTCAGACATAATATAATATAAAATAATGTAAGGTTTTAAGATCCTAAATGACAATTTTATACAACTACAGTTAGTAAAATATTATCATAAGACTGAAGTACTAGACATAAGTAAAGAGCAAACGAAAGCAAGGTATGGGTCTAAAAAAATTAAAATAAACTATTATTACCAACTGTAGTAATATAAGGTATATATAATATAAAAGAATAAACAATGTAAGCTCTAAAATTACATATATTTGCAACTACAATTGGTAAAATGGAAAATATTTATTTTATAGGAAAATTTTAAAGCTCGTGTCAAAGTTACAAATATTAATTTAAAAGAATATTATTTAACACAAACTTGGTGTGAAATTTTCTTACCAAATACCACACGTCCTTAAAATATTCCGGAATTTTTTTCTCGGCCACAAATATTTTTAAAAAATTATCCGGAAATAAATTTAGCACTAGTGATAATTACAAGTGGAAATTTTACACCACTGTTTTTTAACCAATCAAATGTGTAATTTAATTTACGTTATAACTGGCGTAGATAATTTCATTTCCTGGGAGGGGGATCGATTACCCTCTTTATCACCCCTTATCTACGCCAGTGTGCGTTACCATGACAATTTAAATATGTATGATATTTTGATTTTTTTTCTCCTGGGATATTCTGAAGTGAATTATAGTGGAAATTTTTAAATATATACATAGAATTTGTTTTTACGTCATGCCTGTCATTTACATACACAAATAAAGAAAATATTATTTACTATACAGCTAGACGACCAAACGACAGCAAGGTATAAATCTAAAAAAATTAAAATTTACTTTTTACCGACTGTAGTAGGCAATACAAATTTAATATAATATAAAAGAATAAACAATTTTAAAGTCTAAAATTAAATAAAATTGCAACCACCATAAAATTGATAAAATGGAAAATATTTATTTTATGTTACAGTTTTAAACATCGTGTCAAAGGCAAAAATATGAAATTTAAAAGAATAGTAGATATTAAAAACCAATTTGGTGTGAATTTTTTAACTCGTAATAACACTAGTGCTAATTTATTTCCGGAAATATTTTCAAGGCCACGAATATTTTAAAAATTATCCCGAGCCGCAGGCAAGGGAGAATTTTCTTAAAATATTCGTGGTCGAGAAAAAATTCCCGGAATAATTTAAGCACATGTGGTATTCGGTAAGAAAATTTCACAACAAATTGGTTTTAAATACTATTCTTTTAAATTTAATGTTTGTAACTTTAACACGAGCTTTAAAATTTTTGCCATAAAATAAATATTTTGCAGTTTACCAATTGTAGTTGCAAATATATGTAATTTTAAAACTTATCATTGTTTATTATTTTATATTATTGACATGAGAAATTTGAATTTGTTCTTAATTTAGCTCTTACTTGTAGAGGGCGCTAGCCACATGTATATTCTCACTTTCAAAGGCTCATGACTTTTTGTACAACCCTGTATTTACATTTTTGTTAAAAGAAATGGATTCCTTAGTCATTTTTACGTAAAAAAGGTACTCTTATTAGATGACGCTAGGAGCAACCGTTTTCGAAATATTTTAGTTTAAAATAATCGATGCATACGCTTAGTAATAAATATGCTAAGTAAAGACCACCGAAAATGACGGTTTTATCAAGTAGCCTAGTCAATGCATTTTCTTTGTGTTGTCATGTAAAAATTCAGACATAATACAATTTTGACGTACTTTGACGTACAGTTGAGTAGTAGGTAATAAATATTAGTGAGTTTTTTAAAATGGTAAATTTTACCAATGCTGAGTATGCTGACATGCATTTTACATACGGACTTGCTAATGGAAATGCTTATGAAGCTAAACGTTTGTATCAGGAGCGTTATCAGAATCGCATAGTTCCAACTCCAAAAACTTTTTAAGAATCCACGGTCGGTTAAGAGAAACAGGAACATTTGAGAAAGCTAGTCACCTGTCAGGTGCAGTTCGAACGGTAAGAACCCCAGATATCGAAGATGCAGTCCTTAATATGGTAGAAGAACAGCCGGATACAAGCACCAGGAAAGTAGCGTTTACGTTAAATATTTCTCATTTTCTGGTATGGAAAATTTTAGTGGATAATTTATTATATCCCTATCATGTTCAAAGAGTTCAGGCACTGCTACCTCGTGACTTTCCCTTACGTATAAATTTCTGTCGTTGGTTTCTCCAATGCCTTATTCAAAACCCTTTGTTTCAAAACCTTATCCTGTTTACCGACGAAGCAAATTTCTCACGTAACGCTATACGTAATTTTCATAATAATCATATGTGGTCAAATGAAAACCCACATGCAATACAGGAATCACATTTTCAAGAACAGTTCTCTGTTAACGTGTGGGCAGGAATCCTGGGAGATAATTTGATAGGTCCATTTTTCCTTCCGGGAAGATTAAATGGCGAGATATATCGTCGTTTTCTTGAAGAGAATTTGCCTATTTTACTGGAAAATGTGCCACTTAGACTAAGGAATGAGATGTGGTTTATGCATGACGGTGCCCCTGCACATTTTAGCATCAAGCGCGAGAGTTTTTAAATCAAAATTTCAATAATCGTTGGATAGGTAGGGGAGGGACTCAACCATGGCCTCCTAGGTCGCCAGACCTTAATAGTTTGGATTATTTCCTTTGGGGACATCTAAAAACATTAGTTTACCAAACACCTATTCAAAATGAAGAAGAACTGAGAAATCGAATAATGGACTCTTGTAGAACGATTGAAAATACTCCAGGAATTTTCCAGAGGGTACGCGAATCAATGAGGAGAAGATTGGATGCGTGCCTACAGGCAGGGGTGGGCATTTCCAACATTTATTGTGATTTTGATCTGGTTTTTCATCCTGTTTTTATTTAGTGTTCGTCTGTTATTTTTTTTTAATATTTCATGTTGATTAAAAAAGTTAATTTACAAAATTGTTTCATTTTTTCAAAACACATGCATCGATTTCAAACCAAACCAAACCAAACCAAAATATTTCGAAAACGATTGCTCCTAGCGTCATCTAATAAGAGTACCTTTTTTACGTAAAAATGACTAAGGAATCCATTTCTTTTAACAAAAATGTAAATACAGGGTTGTACAAAAGTCATGAGCCTTTGAAAGTGAGAATATACATGTGGCTAGCGCCCTCTACAAGTAAGAGCTAAATTAAGAACAAATTCAAATTTCTCATGTCAAAAAACCCCCAGGTACCAATTTTCGTTCGGAAATCGGCATTATTTAGGAAATTATGCAGAAAAAACATAAATAAAAATAAAACTTTGACACCCTGTATCTTGAAAGCGAAGCATCTTAGACCACACGTTCATAGGAACTTTTTACCTTAAAAATACTTGAAAAATCACTCTCTGAAATATCGGACACTTATTAAATAACACCCTGTATATCACTTATATTACTACAGTTGGTAATAATAGTTTATTTTATTTTTTTAAGAACTATACCTTGCTTTCGATTGTTCGTCACTTATGTCTACTACTTCAGTCCTATGATATTATTTTACTAACTGTAGTTGTATAAAATTGTCATTTAGGGACTTCAAACCTTACATAATTTCATATTATTTTACGCCTGAAATACTACAACTGGCATAAAATACCATTTTCTTTAATTATGTACGTGAATGACAGACATGACGTTTAAACAAATTCAATTATTTTGTCACAAAATTTCCACAATAATTAGTACCCCAAGCAAGAGAAAAAAATTTCCGATAAATACTTGTGTTGTCATGGTAATGCAACCAAAACTACGCATTTGATTGGTCAAAAAACAGTGGTGTGGAATTTTCTTATCGAATACCTTACGTGCTTAAATTATTTCAGGACATTTTTTCTGGGCGAGTATTTTTAAAAATATTCCTCGTCTGAGTCCCGTAAGCCCCATCTCTCAGCGCTCTGTGCA
>JACEGR010011630.1:0-14264 GCA_014170235.1 Listronotus bonariensis | reverse complement strand
TTACAGGGGAGATATTTTTATCACCTCCGAGATCTCCAGATTCAACCGCCTGCAATTTCCTTATATTCTTATTTTATATCTGACAAACAGAAAGTGACAGTGATTGATCTATTATATATCTGACATACAAATACAGAGTGTCTCTAAAAGATGCGGAAAAAAGCTACTACAGATTCTTGAAGCAAAAATATGACGATCTAATCCAACATACTTTAGTTCAAAAGTGGCTGATATTGGAGATACAGGGTGTCAAACATTTATTACGGTTTTAGTTTTTTATACATAATTTTGTCAATTTCAGGTTCATTGTCACAATTTTGGCTAAAGGAGGTTTTGGTAGGTGAGAAATACGAATCGGTTATATATTTTATTGTTAACCCTAGGGAGCGCCTCCTGCGGTATTTTGCAAAATGAAATAACTTTTTAGGATAATCTGTATCTTACTTTTAGATAAAAAATTTTATTCTTTACCATTTTTTTATAAAAAAAGGTATACGTGGTAAAAGTTAATTTAGACAGACACGATATTTTGATTTTAAAAAAATACTTCCTCTTGCCAGGTCAATACTATACAGGGTGTTTCAGAATAGGATGCCAATTTTTAAGAGTATAAACCCTTAGGCGATTTTAAGAGAAAAGTTTTTATAAACCTATCTTAAATGTCTTAACTTCTGAGTTACAAAGCGATCAAAGAGCATATTTTTTTTTAATTTTTACCTCTCTGTATCTCAAAAGGTAAGCTATTTAGGACATAGGTTTATTTGAACTTTTCTTTTTAATAAAATATGTCAATAAATTGCGGCTTAAAATAATTAATATTTGTGGGTCTTTTGCCTGAAAATGAACTCTAGTATTTTTAGGCAATACGCTTTCAAGTAAAATTATCGATAATTTTGATGCACTTGTGTAATTACCCCCGATAATTTAGCTGACTGCCCTGCTAAAGCCTTAAAAAATCTTTGCTTAGTAATTTACATTTACAATAAAAAATTAAATTTTGGAGATAATGTTTAAGAAAAATTTTATGAAGTTGGGTGTTGTATGCAAATGAATATAATCCGAGCATTGTTTAGGCTTAAATTCTTTTAAATTTGGTCGGCTTTTAATATACTTAATAAGTAAAAACACTTATTTGCTTAATATAATTAAAAATTAATAATATTATTTTAAATTGTTAAAGGCTAATATTTTTTAAATAAACTATTAAAGTTGTTTTGTTTATTAAAATTTATGACAATTTTGTCACTTTTATAAATATTTAGTTTTTTATTTTTCATTGATTTAAATTTTTAGCCATAAAATTATAATATGGCGATAAAGGAAACCATACGAGAATTTAGGTTTTTAATAAATATTTTTATTATTTCATTTTTAACAATAAAATGTCAACAGGGTGGCGCCTTTTTTGTCCTTGCATGGAAAGGCAATAACTAAAAGAGATAGAACAAATTTAATTTCACTATCTCAACTTTAATTTTTAAAACAAATTCAGTGGTAAATGTCAATTTAATTTAAGTTGACGGTTTAGAGGTACAGAGTGTATTTCAAATTTTGTCAATTTGGCCAGGCACTTTTAACATGCATAATGTTGAAGATAGAAAAAAAGTGAATGTTTTAAGGATTCTAACGTAGAATTTAGTGGCGTACCTATATTTTTTAGCACAAAGTTAGGTTTTTTAAATGGAACACCCTGTATACATTGTCATCAGTGAAATGGTCTTCTTAAAAACTGTAAGAAGTTTTGCATTTAATATATCTATTTTTAAGAGTTTTAAAAATATGTCTATCATCAGGAGTTTTTCAAATTAAGCACTTTGTATATTATACTACCATTGCAAAGATATTGCAAGGAGCTTTAACAAAATGTCACATTTGACATGTTTATCTCCTATAGTTTTAAAAATGTGATTATCTAAATTTTAAAAATAGCAGATTTAAAAATGTCTTTTTAATGGCGATACAATAAACAGGGTGTTTTATTTAAGTGTAATTTTAATATCGAACTTCCGACGATAGCTCTATTTCGAAACTATGACAAATCAAATATAATAAATATGGTATTATTTGCAGCTTTTAAGGAGACCTTACTATTGGCACAGAAAAAATATTATACAGATTGATTCTAAGATAGAACGTTGTGTTAGGGCCCAAATACTCTCTCTTAGATGGCGCGAAGTATAAAGAATTAGCTATTTTTGTTGGAATTTTTAACTGTACAATTCTTCACAAAAACACCTCATTTAACAGTGTTGTCAGCAATTAATCTACACCCGAGCTTCGCGTCGTACCAGCTCGCTGCTGTAAAGTAGATAGCATCGCCAATCGCCATGGCAACAGATAGAGCTTAAACGAACGTCCGCGTCTTTTTTCCACGCGTTGGCAAAAAATATTCAATGTAATTTCGAACATAGCATCTTGGATATATATATATATATATATATATATATATATATATATATATATATATATATATATATATATATATATATATATATGTATATATATACATATATATATATATATATATATATATATATATATATATATATATATATATATATATATATATATATATATATATATATATATATATATATAAATATACTTTTCTTTAATTTTCTTGGGAATAGGTTTATGGGTTTGTTTTAAATTAAACTCTTAGTGACGTTTCGCCTATCATAGCAGGCTTTTTCAAACACTTTTTTATTTTTAAGTGGAACCTACAAAAAGAGTAGAGTTTGAAATAGCAAACACAATAAAAAAAACAATAAATACAATCATTTACAACACATAATTAGAACTCACAAATAGGTTTAAACAATAAACAATTAAAAATTATCTCACAATAATGATTTTATGGCACGCACCTCGAAATTCATGTTCACTGGTTGAAGATTTTAATGCTAGTGGAAATGATCTTATCTACAATCGGAATTCTTATGCTTTTGTTGCATTTTTATTTAATATTATCTGAAAAACATTCTTCAAATTATTTTTAATGTTGTAGAAAGGGTTTAGATTATGAAAATAGTTTTAGGTGTTATACAGTGTGGAATTTAATTAGAGATACGTTAAAATATTGACTAGCAAATTAAATTATAGTAGATTTGGCTTAATTTGTTAATGTCTTGCTTGTCATTGACTATATGTTCTTCCTTTTTATGTGAATCATTTCCTTTATGAGAAGTTTGTTGTAGTTTCTCTCTTGGGTTAAAATTTTTGTATTAGCGAAATCAAATTCGTGCTTCATACTTATTTCGTGTTTGTGCAGAGCGGTAGAGGCGTTTTTTGTGTATTTATGTCCATTTAATCTGCTATCCAGGTATTGAGTTGTCATGCCTATGTATTTTTTGGACAATTTAAACAGGGTATAGAATAAACCACATTTGACTTTTTTTTATTAGGCACTTTGCTTTTAAGTTGGGTGAAGAGTGAAGATAACAGATTTTGGGCCTTGTGACACACAATAATATCATGTTTTTGAAGGATATACTTAATTTTTTCAGATAGTACTTGTGTATATGGCATAGCTACATATTTTTTGGATTATTTTGGTTTATCAGGTTTTTTGAGTTGTTTTATTATAGAATTTGAAGATACGTTGTTTGATAATTTTATTAATTTGTGCATATATAAAGTTGTTTTGTAGTAGTATTTTTCTAACCCTGCTCAAAGCTTCTGGGCGAAATTCTGGTGATGTCAACGCCAAGGCCCTATCAGTCAAACCTATAATTACACTATTTTTTTGAGACATTGGGTGATGTGAATTGTAATTTAAGTAACGACCCGACCAAGTATCTTTTGTGTACCATTTTGTTTTAAGAGCCTCATTATTATTATTTCTGATTAATGTTAAGTCAAGGAAATTAATTTTATTGTCTTTTTCGATCTCTGACGTGAATTGGAGTTTTGGATGAAAATTATTAAAACAACTTAAAATATTATCAATTTGGTTTTCGGGCACGGCACTAAGACAATCGTCAAAAATTGCTTTGTCGTGTCGAATATTTAAGTGTTTATGCAAAAAATGAACAAAACATTTTTTTCTTTCCTTTATTGCTTTAACTTTAAATTTGATATAAAGTTAAATTTTCCACAACATTTACTTATGAAATTTTGTTCTATTTTTAAAAACAAAAGTACTTTACGCTTGGACATTTTTCATATTTTTACTAATAACTCGCCTTGTATAATATAAATCGGAGCAAAGTTTTGTATTTCTAAGTTGCGACCAATTTTCCCAAAATGCCGTTTTAAAATTTAAAAATGTTGAGTCCATTTGGCTTCTTGTAACAGCTATCTTGGGACACACTGTATAAAAGGTGGTTTGGAAAAGGATCTACATAATATGTAGTTAATTAACTGATACATAATTTAATTTTTTTTATTCAAAAAATTTCTGTTCTATGGCCTTTTACAAACCTTCAGTGGTATAGGGTTGGCTTTAAAAATCCTGGCCCAAGTTAGGGTTGGCGGAATTTAAAGTTCAAGGCTCCATAAGGAGTTTGAAATAAATATTTTTTAGAAAACTTTTGGAAAATGTAGTGACGTACCATTTTTTCTAAAAATATTTACCTCAAACCCCTTATGAAGCCTTGACGTTTACAATGGTGGCGCCAGCTTTTTAAAAGTTGGGCGATACCCAGCAGAGAAATTTGAAGGGTGGGCAGAAAAATGTGCAGTGCAATATTGTTATTATTTAAATACAGGACGTTTTAAAATTCCGTACAAATAATTTGGGAGCTTATTTGACCTAAAAACAAAAATTCCTTCCAACCGACAGACATTGCGAATTAGGTAAAAAAATCGTTTTTGTTAAACTGTGTCTATATTTTTGCATTAAATCCGTATCCGTAAAAAGTTCTATTTTTTGTATGTCTTAGAAAAGGTAAAAACACAATTTGACACTGAAAAAAATTGATTTATTACAGACTTTTCCGGAAAAGGGTGGTATTAATGGCGGTAAAGCCATTATTAGTAGGCTGTGTACTTTTCCAACACTTTTAGAGATATACAGACTGCCCACGAATTAAATGGATTTTTTTAAAGTGATTCTTTATAAAAATTTTTTGCTTTTAAAAAATTAGGTTTACGAAGAAAAATTTTTGATTTTGTAAACAGGGTTTACAAAAACTTAATTAACATGATTATTTCTTAATAAGTAAACTACCCTTGTTTTTAATTTTTAAGCAAACTATCATAAAGGAAACTTATTTTAAATTAAGTTTGTAATCGTTTAAAATAATAAATTAAATTAATTATTGAACTCCATAGTTTGGCTGTATTAGGTCATTAATTATAAAAATTTATAATAATTAATTTTTGATAAATCCAAACTCAGATTCTTAAAATTTTTTGATACCCCTGTAACATTTATAAAATCATAATAAATGCACAAATAAATTTTTTAAATGATATTGTGAACACCTAGTATAAAAAGTATACTTTTAGGAATTTTAAAATAAGTATACATTTTAACTAGGTTACTGAACATTGGAAATTTTGCTAAATAAAGATATACGTAAGGTGTCAAGGTTTTTAAAGTATAAATTAAACAATTTTTTAGGTTACTCTTATAATAATAAAATAAAAACATTAAACAAACTAAGTCGCGTAGAAATGCAAAACAAACACTAAAAAATTTAATATTTAAAGAGGGAGAAACAGAAATTAAAAAGACATTACATTAGATAAGAAGTGGGTAGTAAAAGTGTCAAGTATAAAGTTAAACTTTTAGTTATGCCCCGTACGGGCTACCCCGAGTGAGGGGTATGTCCGTACTAAATTAAGTTAGTTCAATAAGTTAAGTTGGTCCTAAAAAATGCGAAGTTAGTTTTTATGGTCCAACGGTCTTATTGTCCCAAGAAGATAGTTCCATATGGTACATTTGCCCCAGTGACGTAAAGTAGCCCTTATATATTCAAAATTTAACGTCACAATATCCTACTTAAAATTAAAAACCAAATTACCTATTTAGTTTACTTTTGAAAAAATCAGGTTTATTAAGTTTTCGCGAGCCTTGTATTAAAAATCAACATGTTCTCTTCGTAAAAATAACTTTTGGCCGAAAAATAATTTTTCTTTTGTTAATCCCATTCATGGACAGTCTATTTATTTTATTTTGTTAATATGTGACATACAGGAAATAAAATGTATACAATATTAAAAACAAGTTTTTTTAGACAATTTGGGATTTTGTATCATTTTGACAAAAATCTGTCATATTAAAATTATTTGGACGTTAACTTATTTTGGATGTGTCAAGGTACGACGGCGCCTTTTTCTAGCTATTTTTCGATTTATCTTGTAGGGATAAGGTAGAAAAAAAGTTTCCGCTGGGGTAATATTTGTACTATACAGGGTGTCCCATCGGGAACTGCTGCGATCGATTTCTCGAAAATTACGCTTTGGAAAATTTTCAAATTTTGTTAACATTATAAAGTCAATGGGGGACATAGAACTAAAATATTTTGACAGCTTTACCACTTTCGCCTTTACCGGAAGTTAATGTTAACTTTCTTATTTTAAATGGATAATAATTATTTTTAGATTCTGCATTAAATTCTAAACATAATTTATGTGTAATGTTCTATACCTAAGTCCAACCGTTTTTGACTTATTTAAAATTTTATGTCAAAAATGACATTTGCAAGCCATTATAATACCATCAATTTCTTCTAAATAAAAGTAATGTAAATGTAGAGTAATGTAAAGTGTAACGTGAATTGGGGTTGGGTTCTTTGTAAAGAAAGAACTTCTCTAGTAGACTGTTTTGATATTTTCACAATTAATAAATACAGAGTGGTAAAAAGTAATCGTTGAAAATCATTACGACAAAAACCTTAAAAGTAAGTTTTTAAAATGGAAACCCCTATATTTTATTATTTTATTCTATTAGGCATTAAAAATAAGCGTAAGTTTTTATAAGTAGGTCTATTTCAAAAATTTATTTTTTCGAAATATTAACGATTTTATATTTATCTATTCTAACAATGCATCTAAGTACGGGTAGGTAAGGGGTAGTTGGCTGTGACACCGCATTTTGTTGTCAAGGTCAACTTGTAGCAAAACTAAGCCGTATTTAAAAGAATTGTTAGAATAGATAAATATTAAATTGTTTATATTTTGAAAACCCTATACAAAGTTATCCTTATTTTTGATGCTTAATAGGATAAGGTAAAAAATATAGGGGTTTCCATTTAAAAAATTGACTTTTTAGGTTTTGTCGTAATAATTTTTTAAAAATTTTTTTACCACTCTGTATTTATTAATTGTGAAAATATTAATACAGTCTGCTAAAGTAGTTCTTTCTTTTTTTTTTTTGTTCTTGCCCTTCCTAAAGCTATTTCTGCGTATGGACCTGCTGTAACATTAATAAATTCATTCAAAATTCAATTTAAAATAAATTTTTTAAATAATATTTAGCTTAAAAATAAAAAATAAAGGTAGTTTATTCTTGAAAAAAATCATGTTTTTTTAGTTTTTGCGAACCCGGTATACAAAATAACCATTTTTTTAGTGAATCCTATTTATAAGAAGCAAAAAATTTAGGAAGAATGACTTTTTCCGAAAAATTAAATTTTATTGTCCTTTTGTCCTCTTGTAAACCCCATCCTTAGATAGTCTGTATACATTTTAAACGGTATTTTAAATTTAAAAAAATATGTATAATAAAACGTTAATTTAGTATTTATCGTTAAATTACAAACTTATAAAATATTTGCTTTATTCAAAATTTCCCTGTTCAATGAAATTGTACACAATTTTATTTAAAAGGGACCTTGACAATTGCATTGCCTAGAGACCCCGACTTAGCTAATCCGGTCCTGTATATCTCATATCTGTCGCCCCTATTTTTTCCAAAAAAATCTCTGAAGAATCTTCAGGAAACAAACAAAAATTGTGCCCTGTAATTTATTTGACCCGGTCTATTAAACAATACTCTGTTTATTATAAATTAAGAAAAACACCCGAACAAAAAAATTATTTTATTGGTTTAAAAAGTCAGTTACCCTAGTTACCGCAA
Source organism: Listronotus bonariensis (assembly GCA_014170235.1). Taxonomy (NCBI): domain Eukaryota; kingdom Metazoa; phylum Arthropoda; class Insecta; order Coleoptera; family Curculionidae; genus Listronotus; species Listronotus bonariensis. The sequence continues at coordinate 6,238 of JACEGR010011630.1, read as the reverse complement.
TAAAAAATGTATTTTATTGGTTTAAAACTACAGTAACCGGTGTTACATACTAGGTATTCATTGTCAATTTATAGTGGGCAAAGTATAATATTAAAACATGCATATAACCCAAATAGGCCCTTAAATTTAAAGTAAAGAATAAAGGCAAAACAATTAATTAAAGTTTATTAGAACATAACACCACTTAAAAGAAAGTATCGCACTCAAAGATATAATATATGGTTTTAGTATAAAAAAGTAAGATTTTGCGCAAAAGAAAAATTACAGTTTTATTTAATAGCCGATAATTTTCCCGCCCCTAGAAACATGGTGCTTGAGGCGGTCGACTATTCGCCTAACCCCTCGGGCCGGCCCTGTTTAAACCTAGACCTTTTAGGGCAAAGACACGGACAAAATGAAAAGTTAGTATTGCTTAAATTATTCTGAACAAAAATCAAAAAAGATACTTTAATTTATTGTAAAAAAGAAGTACGGTCCTGGCAAGATTTGAACTCGGAACATCAAATACTAAAAAGTTGTTTGTCTTGGAGAGTAACCTGCTAACCGACTGCGCCACAAGCCCCTTGTCGAAGTTTAGCGTTTATAAAATAAAGAACGGACAAGCCGGTCGGTGGTCGCAATTACTAAAGATATTAAAGTAATTAATTAATTAAAATAGGGCCCAACACTTTATCCATATATATGATATATGTAATGATGATATAAAGTTAAAGCGGTTTAAATTATGCTTTTATATTATCAATACTATACTTTTCCTTAATCGTTTTAAAAATATGTAAATCTGGCAAGCCATTATTTTTATGCACGCACAGAAGAGCCATCTGTGTCTTAGGGATTTAACTAAATATGAATAAAAGTGGGGTGGATATAACTTTGCCTCCATTTAGTTCCCCGGTCAGGATAAGGCATGGCGCAGTCTGTATAATTATTTTGTATGTGCTATTGGATATTAAATATACAGGGTGTTCCATTAAAAACAAAACATATAAGTATGCCACGGGATTCTACTGGGTTAGTAAAAAGTCCTGCAACTCTTAAATATTTTTTAAACCGCTAAAACTACATTTGCCAAATTTGGTATCTGAAAGGTATCAGACGTAAAGAATTAAATAGTACCGGCACCGTTTCCAAATTTCCCTGTTTTGTGCTACAGCATCTTTTCAGTATTTTGTTTTTTTGTAAATGGAATGTCCCAATTATTTGTATTGCAATAAATTGCGCAGGCTAAGTTTAATAACATAGGTTTACAAATTTAAAAATTCCATTGTTACTAGCAGCTAAGCTATGACAACACCATATTTAAGGTAAAAGTTAAGATGCGTTTAAATATCTCCAAAACCACTGAAGTTAGGTTTACAAATTTTAGCATTTAAGGGTTTCTGGGCAAGCACAACTAAACAGTGATAGTGCCAATGTTGCCAAATTTTCCAGTTTTGCGCTATATGTAATATTTTGGGTATTTTAAATGGTATGCCCTATTTATTTTATTTGCAATAAAAGGAGGGTCCCAACTTTGGTAAGATTCCAAATTTTCAAAATTTAATCTTTACCAGTTACCGAGATATGACAACACCGCAATTCATTAAAATTTGGCAACAATGCTGATAGCACTGTTCAACTAAGCATGCCAAAAACCCCTAAATATCAAATTTTGTAAACATAACTTTAGCGGTTTTAAAGATATTTAGGCCCTAATTACTTTTTGCTGAAAGTGTAGTGTATCATATCTAAATAACTAATAGGGATAGAATTTTGAAAATTTAGAAATTTACTAAGTTTGGGGTATTCCATTTAAAAAACTGAAAAAATACGTGTAGCACACAACTGAGAAATCTGGCAACAGTGCCGATACAACTATTTAATTTCACATGTACAAAACACCTTAAATATGAAATTTGGTAAACGTAGCTTTGGCGGTTTAAAAGAAATTGAAAAGTTGCAGTACTTTTTACTAACCCAGTATGTGAAATTCCCTAAAACCTCGCTTTTTACATTTTTTCTCTATCTCTAATATTAAGCAAGTTATAGGTGCCTGGCCAAATTGACAAAATTAAAATAAAACACTATTTTCCCTTTATACGAAACAAGATGATTTACTTTCACCACTCTACCTTTTTGTATTAAAAATCAAAATCTAGATTGTGCAATCAAATTTGTTCTTTCTCTTTTAGTGTTCACTAAATCTTGCAAGGTTAAAGAAATGGCACCAATGTATAATATGTGCTTTTACAAAACATATTTATTACTCGCAACCTAAATTCATTAAAAATTGTTGGTTTAAAATAAGTTTAGGCAAAAAGAATATATTCCCGAAGTCGCTTCGTTCTACAACATATTAAAATCATAGACTGCTGAATTATGAATAATAGGTGAGGGTCATACACTCTAGTATAATAACATATGAGGATTTTAATTTAATTTATACAGGTCCCTAAGTAATAGGCCAAAGTTTACCTAAAGAATTGTGACGTTAAAATATTGCAATTTAACCAAACTTACCTTAGTACAAAAGTTAACATTACCTGAGATACAGGGTGGTAAATTTATTTTTAATATATATTTTTAAATTATTTTAAAACTATTTAACACATTTTAAATATTGTAGTAAAGCTGACTATCTAGGGTTTTTTAAACTTAATCTATGTATATTGCACCATTTAAGTAAACCAGCTAATTTTTCTAGGGAGATATTTGCAATTAGGTGGTTTAGTGCAACCAAAAAGTATATGGATAAATACATTAATTCATAATGGGGCAGTTGTAGTTTTCGCTGATACACTGTTTTTAAAGGCATTTTTGGGTTACACTAAATTACTTAATGGCGAATATCTAAAAACGGTTGCTTAGAGCAATTCTTACAAGGTATACCTTTTTTGTGTGAAAGGCATTAAAGAGTTGAATATTTTACTCGGATGGAACGTACAGGGTAGCACAAAAAAGTTGCGATGTTTTACAGAAATTTAAGTAGTGTAGGTAGCGTCCTCTGAGGGGTTTTCCAGTGACGAAAATTTTGGTGCATCACGCTCCAGAGCATGAAGCTCTTGAACTGCTCTGAAAAGTTTGTCACTGGAACGCATCCGCAAGGACAGAAAGCTCCAGCTGGTAAAAAAACTTAACCTTACTTTAAGTAATTTTAAAATTTCGTTTTTGTTGTGAAAACAAGGTGGATTAATGGATTATTTATTTATTCTCTCTTTGCTAGTTTAGATAGCTATGGAAATTAACGTTGAATAAATGTTGAATGAACAAATAATAATTTTAAAGATCTATCCTAACCTTAATAAACAAACTTTTGACGTTTGGAGCACAGAAACACCTAAAGGGGGTTGGTGCATGAGAGGCAATGGGAAAGGAAAACGAAGCAGTTAAGGTGCATAAGACTTTCCGTCACTGGAACGCCATAAAGTAGAACGAAATGCTCCTGAGCTACTCGGGAGCGCTCTGTTTGCGTCACTGGAAAGCCCCTCTGATTAGCACCTAAAAATTAACATCAGATATGAATAGCTCATATAAGAAAACCCCTAAATACCAAGTTTTATTATAATACTGTTACAGACTTTCAAAAATGTGTTTAGGTTATAGAATTTTAGAGAGTTAGGATCATTTAATTTAGTTTGTTAATTTATTTAAATAATTTACCTTAATTTTTCCAAGTTCTTTCATCACTTTCGAAGGTTTCCGAAAACGCCCGAATTATCCATTAATAACTTTTATGCCATCATGTACTATGGAATTTTCACGATATTTCTCGAATATTCTAGATCATTCTTTACTCTTCCACCACACTATAAAAGGGCGACGGGGAAACCTCGGATCAGTCAGTATAAATTCGACTTTTGTGTTGTAAACTTCGAGACATTGACAAGAGTAGATTTTGTCGTTGTTGTAACCATAGTTACGTTCCATTGTTAATAAAGGTATAAAAACGAAGACACGTGTTTTTATACGAGGTGTTACGGAACAATACTTAAAACCTATTAAATATTATTGGATAAATTTTAAAATATTTTTTGATCCTTGACACCCTGTATCTCAGGTGATATCAATTTTTTTACTAAGCTAGGTTTTACTAAAACGCAATATTTTAATGTTTTAATTCTTCAATTAAATTTACTAAGGAACCACCCTTCCATGTGAATTAGTGCCATTAATATTTTTCTTATAAGGTATCTTTTATTATACTAATACCACTGCCCTACCTTAAAACTTTCTATTTGGATTTTTTGTGTGCTGACCCAGAAAGTTTGATCATATAAGTCCCTAATTTATAGAACTGCCCTGGCTTAGTTCATACTTATATACTTATCTAAATATCTAACCGAAGACAACTTTATTTTACTGTTTTTGTTCAAAACATTATTCTTACCTACACACGATCTACTTTTATTTTTGAGAACAGAACACCCGAAATGTTGGGATTTTGGTTATTCTGAGACATGTTGACAATAATGTTTTTGAAAGGCATTTTGAATTTACAAAAACTTACCAGAACACGTAAGACGCTCAATGGATTAAACTTCTTTTACTGGGCGCATCCATCTTTTGAGTGAAAAACCAGTAAAATATGAATTAAATGTTTAATATTGTTTTATAGTGCAGGTAATAGAGCAGTTTGTCTTGCATAATTTTAAAGACATTATTTTATTTTTTTACAAATAGGTTCAGTATAACGTATTGAACCTTAAAACACATAATAATTACAACAATTAAAACAGAAGTGCCGCTATTTTCCGAAAACCCTTTGAGAATCACCCTGTATCTTCTAAATCAATCAAGTTAGCGTGGATCGGATTGCGCCATTAAACTAAACACTTAAAAAGATAACGGGACACGTATCTTAGTTTTTTTAATCCTTTTCCATTTAGCTCACCTACTAATACCAAATTCTTGGTAAATGATTGCAACAATTCGTAATTCAAATAAATTCAAAACATGTGTGTTGGCCAACCAGTCTCTTGAAAACCAGTTACTTGATAAACTGATGGAAGTTGTTCATGTTTTATAGAATATGGTTATATGGCTTTAATGACTGATAAGTTAGTTAGCTCTGTTGGTAGTGACCCTGCATTTGGTCCTGGTATTATGTGTTTGAAATTATGTGGATTTGAGACGTACCGAATGTCGAATGTGGATTTTCCTGGTTTTATCGTTAAAAACTGTTTAAGGTGCGTTGCCTGTTTAAGGGTGCAATCAAAAAGTAATTACCGATTATTTAAATAAATAAATATAACAAAATTTAAAACATGGAAAAATAAAAGTTGATTGACTCATATGTGCATTAATTTCTATATCCAAAGGTTTCACATTTTTATAATTGATTTGTTTAAAAATTAAGAAAAAATGTATAAAAAAATTAAAAATCATGGAAATGTAGGTTCTTACACTAGAGTATATGACCCTCACTTAAATAATATTCATAATTTAGCGGTCTATGATTGTAACTATTTTAAAACGATTCGCATTTAAGAATTTTTTTTTGCTTAAACTAAATATAAGCAAAGAATAAAAAAAAAATAAATAAATAGTTGCGTTGCGGACAACAAATATGCTTTGTAAAAAGCATAATGTACACACTATTCTTGTTATATGTATATACTGAGCTAGTTAAAGGTTAAACGATAAGATGTAACCTGATATATAAACCTAATTAATTTTAAGATGAAATTTATTCATCATGTTTAATGTAGTAGTACTGTTTTGAGACTTCTATATAAGTTAAATTTAATTTTATTATAAACATATTAGCATTATTAAGTAAATTAAACCTGCACATCGTGCTTTGTTTATATATAGGTGGTTGCTTTATCAGTTAGCATTAATTCACAGTAACAAACGCATGTTGTTTATAATGTGTGAAATTAAAAGAAGATATTTTAATATTTTTTTATAAAATGAACAATAAAAATAAAATACCAAAACCATTTTTTAACTGAGGAATTCTATATGAAAAACATGGCCGGTGTGTATGTATTTTTAAAGTTTAAAAGAGCAGTACAGGAAATAAAGCTCTAAAAAAGAGTAATAGCTGGGCAATTCCTTGGTCCTGCACAGACTATACTTAAAATTTTAACTACAATATAGGAATAGCCCAGGTACAAAACCAATATCAAAACCGAAACTCTTGGGATGGATGCCACCTCCCCCCTGAGAAAGTGACAATTTTTTATTGCATTTTAACTACAGAAATCAATTGAGCTAAATTTTTAGCAAAAATGTTTTATACATTGTTTTCATAACA
>JACEGR010011629.1:0-14265 GCA_014170235.1 Listronotus bonariensis | reverse complement strand
CGTGATGAAGCTGCGGGTTAGCTCTACAGGGAAAATTATTTTAATTTATTATTAATTTGTAATTAACTTTATAATACTTTTATATTAATTTAACTTGACATTTTTTGGTATTCTTTATGAATAATAAAGTATGATTGTTCTAAAATTTAATGGTAGTATTTGATTTTACCCCAACTTTTTATGACCAACGAAAAGCATTTTTTATAAGCTTTCCAGAAAGGTGTCACATAAGGGGTGTTGCTATTTAAGATTTTAAAGTGACTGGGGGTGCAGTTTAAGGGGTTAATAGAGGTGTTTAAAAAAAAGTGATTTATATTCGCACCGGGTTTTATACAAACGGTATTTTTTTATCTTTGTTAGGTATTTGCCATGGTTTAAAACATATAGCCATTGTAAGTTTTAAAAACGCACCCTGTACACCAGTTATTTATGTCACTCATGACACAAATGTAAAATATGTTTAGAATATTTCTAACATAAAGCTTAAAATTTTAAACATTTTATATGAGTTAACAGTGCTAAACAGGCTCAGCTCGCTATACCCGGGACCAGGACCGAAGCGGTCCCATTCTTCTAGATAGACTTTTGGTGTGTACCCAACAAAAAAAGACCTTTGGGTTTGTTATAGGTCGCGGTCTGAATTGTGCTCACAGCATTAACGACGTATGGACTTCCAACGAGCGGTCCGATTTAAGTGAGCGCGCCAACGTCAGTATTAATAATTCGGACCACATGTGAGTGTGTTTACGAATTCAAAAAGTTGAACATAACCTAACAAAGCATTTTTTGATATAAACATGAGTGGAGTATGTGGTACAACTGATAAAGATGAGAAAACGCTTGTATTTCAAGCAATTTCCGCAATCGAGGAAAGTGACGATGGCTAAATTTTATTTTGGATGTTTGAAATCACGAACACAATACTTCGATTCAAAACAAATGGCGCCAAAAAACGTCGATGCTCATGGTGCTAACGGTCCGACCCGTGAGTACTGTCAGCACTAGGGTGTGACGTCATAACTTCCACAACGCTAACGGTAAGCATGAAAAGCACGATTCCGATCTCGTGTTGGTAGACTAAAAACCAGTTACAAAGAGGCCACAAGCGTCATACAAATAAAGACGGCAATCAACTATCGCTGTCTAAACGCGTGGTTTACATCGTGTGCGAGCAACAAAAAGGAGAATAATTGAAAGTGAGACAGAAGTGGTGACGCCGTGGCATCTTCTCTAGTGACGAGAACTTTACGCTATGAGCGCTGTAAGCATACTTGTAAAAAAAAGGTTTTGTTATCCTTTTTTGTTATTTAAACAAAAATAATATATTCTATATTTTATACTTAATATTATAAATAAAAATAATGTCTTTTTAGTGCCCTGAAGAAGGAAATAAATTTTCCGAAACGTCGGCTAAGTAGAAAACGTATTTTCTTTAAATCTTGAGCCTCCACCCATCAACTTGAACTATAAATTCTATTAAGGCTGTCATTCATTGTAACATTATTTTTAAATGTTTAGTTACTTTATTTATTTTAAAGTCGGTTTACTTTTTTTAATGTTTAATTTTCTCTTTTCTTATTATTATTTAATCGGTAACCATACACTAAAAACACTACTACGCATACCTAGTACATTTTTCCTTCAAGTAAACTTTACGCACTAAACGGAAATGCTGCCTCTAATAGCTATAAATCGGGTAGGTATAAACGGAAACATCTGACATAAAAAAAAAACAATTTAAAAAGATGACATTGACATTGACTTGAAGAACCAAATAGATACTCGCAACAAAAAAACAGTAATGTAATTGTGGATATTGCAGAAATAAAGTGTTTCTTGGGTATACTATTTTTTGAGTGGTTTTATCAGCGTTTCTAGAAGACGAATGTATTGGGAGTATCTGAAGCCATCTCGCGAGACAAATTTGAATATATTATGACCCATGTTCACATTTCAGACAATTTAAATCTGGATAAAACAGACAAATTTGCAAACGTGAGACCTCTTTTCGATCATATCAACAAAAATTTCTAGGAAATGCACCATCCGGAGAAAAACCACAGCATAGATGAAGCAATGGTGCCATACAATGGGCGCCATGGATGCAAACAGTATATACATGGAAAACCAATCCGTAACGGCTTCAAACTTTGGGTAAGAGCTACTCGTCTTGATTACATAAATTGGTTTGAACCTTATCAGGGAGCGAGCACTTATGTGAATCCAGTTTATAAAACAATGGATGTCGGTGGTTCAGTGGTATTGAGTTACGCTGACCAAGTCAGAGGCAAATGGCCGGATTTAAGATTTCATTTCTTCTTTGATAATTTTTTTCGTCCCCTACATTGCTAGAGAGTCTACAAGAAAGAGGAATTTGTGGCACCGGAACCATTCGCGAAAACCGCATACCAATGTCTATTTTGAAAGATAACCAAAATATAAAGAAAGAAAAACGTGGTGTTTATGACTACGCAAAAATCGAAGACGAAAACATAATATTTGTCAAGTGGCAAGAATATGAGCGGTGTCGACAGATCTGACCAAAATATAGCTCAGTACCGGGTGCAAGTACGTGGTAAAAAATGGTATTTTTCATTGATTTCGCATTGTATAGATGTGGCTTTGTTCAATGCTTGGTATATATACAAAAATAGAGGAAATCATATGGATCAGTTAGCATTCAGAAGAAGTGTGGCTACAACCATTTTAGAACAAAATAAAAAAGCTTTTGTTTACCAAAAAGGACGGTCACGTAACGTAGCTGATTTAAGATATGATCGTTTGGACCATTTAGTAATTCCACAAGGAAAACAAACCAGATGTACATATTTTCAAAAATTGGTATGTAATTTAGTTAAATATTAAAATATTATAAAATATATATTTTTTTATTTTATTCATTTAAAATGGCAGCGGTACGCTACATTTTCTAGGAAAGGTCGGAGCATCGGTTCTAGTGTTTTAAAATCAAAAACAATTTTTTTGTGTTTATGTCATAATTTGTCGGTGAACCTTAAAAAATATATATATATGTATATATATATAAAGTAATTTTTTCATCGTTTTTGCTTTAAAAAATAAATATTTTTGTATTAATTTTTTTAAATTTTGTAGATTCACATAAAAACTTCTATTGTTAAAAATATGTGTGCAACATTTCAGGAAGATCGGTCAATAACTTTTTGAGTTATCGTGCCCACCAATTTTAAAAATAAAGTTTTGAGAAAAACGCGTTTAAAGTTTGAATAGGAGTACATAAAAATTAATTGAATATAGTGATTTACCGACTCTGTAATATAAGAAATACTGAAAACTTCGTTCTAAAATTTTAGTGCCATGTTCTTAAAGGACTATACTAACATGTTATAAATTTTCATTTTACAGGCATCCCCCTTCCCCCCACCCTAAAAATGTATTTAAATGCTTTAAGAATAACAAAGCATTGACATTGTTTTAAATTCAAGGGCAAAATAAAAGGTGCTGTGAAATGCAAAAACTGTATGTTTCAGTGGTTGGACAACGTTGACGGAACAGGGAAAAAGGTGGGTTAATCATCTAATAACACGACACCCACGGTACACTGTACACGGTATTTGTGGTACTTAAGTACCGTTCGTGGGCTGTTACAAAGATGAAAAAAACTAACTTAATTACATCTAATAACTCCAGTGGCGTCTTGATCGGTAGCTGAAGGAATATTCCCAACAAATAAACGGTACGTACTGACTATGTAAATGTATGTAAACTTTTATGCGTTTTCTTTAAATGAAGAAAAATACAGCTATCAGTCTTCTATTTTTTTTTAAATTTGTTTAGTTTAGGAGAAAAAAATAAATTACACTAAATTGAATATTTTTATACCATAAAAGAAGCATGGTGTTTAAAATTTAGATTTTTATTTTTTTATTAGCAATTATGTAACAACAACAAAGAAGTCACAATTAATAAAATATGGTTTATATATATAATAAAATAAATATTTTAAAAATTTTTCAGTTTTTTGAAAACTCAGTATCTGGGAAACAATGTATCTCCGGACACATTTTTATATGAACTTTTCTTTATATGTATTTTCTGATGTACCCTTACCTGCCCTTACATTTTTTTAACAGCATTTTGTAACACTCTGTATAGATAATTCAGTAATAAACCCAAACACTTTGTTTATCTAGCTAGATGGGCGCCGTGGGGTGCAAAAAAATTGAAAATGTCGAGGAGGACCAAAAAAAAAGTCCTTATCTTATAAAAACCTACTTTCTCTAAACATTTTTATATACTGACCCAAGAAATATTGAAGAGAAAAAAGGTCTTTCCCTTCACAAATTTACCTTTTCCATACATTTTCTCTTGTATTCTTATACCGCGCTATACGCATTCAAAGGCCAGAGGGGTGCAAAATCCTTTAAAAAGCTAAGAAAACTTAAATTTTACCCAAAGAAATGTGCTATTTCATATATTTTTTGACAATGTCCAAAAGCCAGGGGTTGCAAGTGCACCCCCTTGCACCATCCTCCTGGCGCCCATGTATATCTACCTAATAACGCTAAAATTTCGGCGTTTTCCATAACATACACACATTTTAAAAATACCTGCAAAAGTACACCAAACACCCATAACCCTTAATCATGGGACTTTGTGCCAATAATAAAAATCCAGGTAGGGTTACAGAGAGATAGAGACACGCACACAAATTGTAGGGCTCATAAATAACTTGACCATAACGCCTCTAAGCCAGGCTGTTTTGTTATTTTTCATTTGCAAAAATCCGGCAGTTCTCCTGCAGCATAATTCAGTCGGTTCATATCTAGTTTCCTGCGAGAGCGCGCTTTTTTGATTCGCAGGGCGCAATGATGCATCATTCAATATCGGACGCTATTAATGACCTAAAGGGAAAAAGAAGTCGGCCAAAGCCGAAATTTATGAAACAGAAGCATTTTTCTGTTGCAGGATAAATTTTTCTATTTTGAATAAAAGCTCGTGTAGCAGCTGCTGATCTGACAAGCAGAAATAGGTACGTACACCTAAATAAATAATCTATACAGGGTGTCCGGAAATATGTGGGCAATCTCTCGGATTCATATAAAACACGTGAATATAATATGACAAGTTCCTATAAAGTTTTAACAAAAGCCCCTCTTTACTGAGATATGTGCCCTTAAAGGCCGCCGCTGGAAATCGTTTTTTTTAATAACTTTTATAGTACTTGGTATAATAAAATAAATGTTTAATATGATAGATAGCCCTAAGGACTCCTTACACAGGTGCCCTTTTAGAACATTTGCAATCTTAATCTAATAAAAACCAAGGTGATCGGATTCGAACATACCATTTACCATTACCATTTACATTTGAAGTACAAGAATATCATTTTCTTCGGCCCATTTTAAACACAGGTTAAAACTTTTAGCTGCTTCAGCGTTCTTAACAGTTTTGTTTTAAATATCTAATTCCAAGCCTTCATGCTCGTTAACTTCAGTTTCATCTCCATCTGCTTCTTCCAGCGGTAACAGATCTTCATCATTTTCAACCCAATTACGAACTTTCACGTTTGTTAGATTTGATTCTGCCAAAACATTAAGCATTCCAGCAACATCTAAAAAATAAATTTAAATAAAAAAATAACAAACAACAACAATTATTTTTATTTACCTTCCATATCTCCATCGAAAAAAGGAGATTACGGCGTAATTCGCTTAGAGGAAGTAGATCTTTAGCATCATATTCAATGTCTTCATCGTTATCGGACATAACTTTGTCCCAGCACTTCTGTAAGACTTCAGAAGAGGCCTTTTCCCAAGCATTGCATAGCAGACATACTGCATCTTTTAGGTTAAGAGTTTTTAACAACGTAACAACGCTGTCTTCGTTACTTAATAAAATGTGGGCTAAAAGGCTTTTTCGATTAAATAATTTTGTTAGTCTGATAACATTTTGATCCATAGGTTGCAAGATTGCTGTACAATTTGGTGGGAGAAATAATGTTGTAAATCTTCCATCTTCACTTAGTTATCTCTTCTACAGTTCCATGACTTGAGGCATTATCTATGATTAACAGTGCTTTTTCAGGCAAATTGTGACTTCTTAAATGCCTCCTAACCTGAGGTATAAATGATTGATGAAACCAATCTATAAAAATCTTTGTAGTCATCCATGCACTAGCAGACGATTTGTATTCAACAGGAATGTTTGCATTTTTGAATGCCCGTGGATTTTTGCCTTTCCTATCACTAGCATTTTTAGTTTATGTAACCCATCTGCATTACAACAAGCTAAAAATGTTACCCGTTCTTTGCTTATTTTTCGACCTGGTGCGGTCTTCTCTTGGGAACGAACCAGCGTTTTTTCCATCAACATTTTTCAGTAGAGAGCCGATTCGTCTGCGTTGTATATTTGAGTAGCCACAAGATTTAATTGTCTTACCTTCTATTTAAATGTAGTCAAGAAAGGATTGACGACACTTTGATCGTTGGATAGTTTTTCTCCGCACCCTTTTAAAGCACGAAGACTATGCCTTTTTCGAAAGTTACAAATCCAGCCCCTGCTGGCTCTTAAAATTATCATTTCCATAATTGATGGCAATAATGCAGATAAAATTTTGTCGGGTTTTGCTAGGAATTTGGATTTATCGGTAATTGCTTGGACGGAGCACTTTCACATAACATTTTCAATGGGTTTTATCGGTTATTGCTTAAATCTGATGTGCTAGATCGAAAGAGCGCCCTGAAAGTAGCAAGGTTCCGTATATAACTCAGATTTCATAAAAAGTGGATTTATCGGTTTTTGCATGTTTGCTCCACATATGTTTCGGTATAAAACTGTCATGCCTCGATCTTTGTCTACAAAACCATGCATACAAATGAGTGTCCATTTCAGCATATTCAGCTTTTCTTAAAGTTTTTTTGAGCCCTGGGCCAGAATCACATTGACCAATAAATCTAAAAAAAAATACACAATTGTACAAAGAAAACCACTAAAATTGTTTTTAAAATTAATCCTACCTGTCGATTTGAGGCTTTTTCTTTTTTATGTCACAGATTGTAGATCTTCCAACCCCATAATCAGCGGCCAACACTTTTCTACTTTCTCCCTTGTTAAGTCTTTTTTGGCAATCACCTCTACTTATCGAGTAACCAAATAATCAATAATGACATCCGGCTCATAGGCGTCCGTTGGAGAGATAAATTAACACAAATTGAATTAAAATATTAAAAAGTGAGGTTAGTTGACTCGCTATCTAGAAAAGTTATTTGAAAGGTGTTTAGAATTTAATTTTAGGCCGATGTCCAAAATTTGAAATAAATATTTAAAAAAATATGTTTTTTCTAAAAAAATTTCGGTCAATTTATGAATCTAAATTTTTCCTTTAAAATAAGTTTGTTTACTAGAAAGTGACAAACTAATTTGATTTATTATGATTTTAGTATTTTCTTTCACATTTAAACCAAAAAAATTAAAAATGATAATAGGCAAGTATTATACTTTAAAGTGTGTACACCTACTTTTTCCAAAAACTATGTATATTATAATTTAAAAATCTAAACAAGATAGATCATTTCACTAATGTGTTTTTCATTTGTTTTAAAGCCTACTTATGCTGCAAAATAAATTTGGTATAAAATGTGCAACATCATTTGTGTATCAGTTGGAGTTTAAAATATTGTGACTCAACTTAAATTGAAATATAAGAAAAAACTGTTCATGTTTAATAGTATTAAATAAAAATAGTCAGTTCTGTCATGGCTTACTACATTTTGAGTGTAATCTAGTAATAAAGCTTTTTGGAAAAATAGGTACATACTTGGAGTATATACTTGCCAAATCTCATTAAAAAAATACAAAAATTATGACAAATAAATTCAGTTCATCACTTTATAGTAAAAAAATTTTATTTAAAGAACAAAATGAAGATCCGTAAATTAACCGAATTTTTTTAGAAAAACATTTTTTATTTTTTTTATTTATTTCAAATTTCGCACAGCGGTTTAAAATTAGATTTTTTTAAAAAGATTTTAGACAATGCTATGGTTTCAAAATTTTATTTATTACATAGCCTAAGACATAAAACAAATGCAATTTTGACAGATTTCTACAAATTAGTGAAGATTGGTAGGTTCTGGAATAGAAATAAGGTACCTGCGGCAAATAAGGCCCGGGGTGTCATAAGACCCATATTTAAAAACTCGCGACAAAATATATGAGTTCATGTTTCAACCTTACCGATACATGCGTAAGACCAATAAACTTTACGGAAAGCAGAGACAACAATGAGACGAGTAACTGGTCCTAATAATTTGTCCATTGTATTTATCTCTTTCTGGTTTAACGCAAGTTCCAATAAATATGTCTTTGTCTTTTATCATGGCAGGCTATCGTAGATGGAGCAATCATCGCTTTGCCCTGGTTGCCAAGTTGTTTACAATTTCTGCATGTAAACTTTAATTTCCTTTTTGACTCACATCTAATTAAGAGAAATATACCATGAATCGAATATTTTTAACTTGACAACGTTGCCGCAGGCAGTCACGCCGAAATGTTAATCGATATTTGTGTTTGATATTTTTCAATGGCCGATTTGTTTGGACAGTTTGTTTACATTTTCTGTGATTTATTGTGTTTCGTGGTTTTTACACTTAATTGGACTTTGAATATTGACTTTTATTAGTGATCACAGTGTATATATTAAATTTGTGCTTTTCAACAGATAATTTAAGGTAATATTTGACATGGTTATCTGTAAGAAAAAATCTTTATAAAAACCAAATAAATGACATTTTATATTAATAGGAAACAAAAACAAGTACTTAACATTCAGGGCAAAAATAGCACAGCTATATAATTTGAATTTGGCGGGCAAACGATAAAGTCGACTCACGCGCCATCTGCGTTTACCTGCCTTGAAGACAGACAAGGAAGGCCCAGCAGCTATCTCTCTCTCGGATAATTTATTTACATTTAGTTGCTTGTCTCATTGTTGAATCTGCGGAAAGTAACCGTAGGCTGCAATGCGCTCTGCATTCTTTTTAGTAGGCGAAGAATTTCTGACAGGGTGCGATGTCGTCATATGGATTTATAAGTATTGCCAAAAAAACTACCAAGTATTCGGATTTTATTAATATTTAAAAATACAGTAATATTTTTTGTGAATTTTATATATTGTTGTTGAAAACTTGTGTTTGTGTTTTGGGAAAAAGTTTTTTGTTGGAAATTAGTGTTTTATAAAAAGTGTGTTCAGCGGCTAATAAGGCCTACATAAGCAGGTCATGAACCTTATTACCCTCCCTCGCTTAAAAAAAAAAAAAAGAAAACTTGTGTGCTGCTCTGGTAGCTATAGGACTATACAAAGACCAGTGGCGAAACCAGCTTTTTGGTTTAGGGGTGGTCAAGGAAGGACCAGGAATTTTGTATGTATTTGAAGAAGAAATTACAATTATTAACCCTCTCCCCCATGTCATCAAAAGTAAGCAAAGTCTTACCCCCCTCCCTCCCATTCTTACATAAACATCTGTATATGCATCCTTCTTTTAATGTCTATAATTCTAGAAATAAGAATATAGGGCTCAGGTTTGAGGACTTTAACGCACAAAAATATTGCATGTAAACAAACTTTACTGACCGTATTCAACATAAAGCAAGGTACAAAATATTACAATATTAATTAATATTACGAACAAAACAAACACATACTTAAAATTTTTTGGTTTGTATATTAAGCAGGATGTCGTAGCACGTTAAATTGAGCTAAAACGCGATTCGCTGCCGTTTTTTATATATTTGTTTTGGAAAAAGTTTTATATAGATTTTTTTTTTTAATGATCCAAAGATTATCGAAAAGTGGTTATTCTTACGGTAATTTTGGGAAATTTAATATACAACTTTTTTCCAAAACAAATATTTAAAAAACGGCATCAAATCGCGTTTTTGCTCAATTTTACGTGCTACGGCATCGTGTTAATGTTTACATCAAGCCATTCAAATACAGAAATACAAAAAAAAACATAGTTTATTATTGTGACCAGTCGACAGCGACGTCATTACGAAGGAATCTTGGGCGACGCCTGTTTTGGGCAAAACTGCGCATGCGCGTCATATTTAGGAATCTTGGCGCAACGTTGTTTGGAGCGTGGTCAATCTGTCATCTGTCAAATGTCATCTGTCACCTGTCATATGTCAAAAGCTCTGACGTCATATTAGGAATCTTGCGCAACGCGTTATTTAAGGCATTAGTCAATCTGTCAAACGTCATCTGTCATCTGTCAAATGTCGTCTGTCACTCAAATATATGTCAAAATCTCTGATCGTCATTTAAATTCTTAGGAATCTTGCACAACCATATTTAGGGCGTGGTCAATCTGTCATCTGTCACCTGTCAAATATCACGTGACTTAGAAAATGGCGCCTGTCAGCTGTCACCCGGTCATACTTTCGCGAACCACGTGGTTACCGCGGAGATAAGGCAGTACGTATGCGCGGAAAATAATGTCAATATAACCTAGAAATAAGGCGTTGATTGAAATGACATACCCTAAATTTATACGGGATAGTAGACCTATTGCCCTCGCCTCCAGGCTCTGGGCCCCACGCTTCCAAGCCCTGGAGGACCCCAGTCGATCGTAAGCTAGCTTACCGCCACGTCATATACTCTTAGTCAACATAGCCTCAAACTTCTCTTAGCGTCTTACGCACGACATAACCTAGAAATAGGTGTATTATTGATTGACATTAGGTTGCGGGCTGTACGTGGTTTGTATTAAATATATGTAGACAAAATGGTGAAGAGGTGAAAAAATTATTGGGGCCTTAACGGTTTTCAACGTATGTTTCGGCTTCTAGTGATGAACAGATTTTAGTTGTTCTTTTTGCTAATAATTTTTTTATAAATCTACAAATATTAATACTCAATTTTTAATAATTATGTTATTTGAGTAGTAAATAGGGCCTTAACAGTTTTTAACGTATATCTTGGCTTCTAGTGGTTTGATTCTAGTCATTCTTTTTACTTAAACAATTGTTTTTAATAAATATATTAACACTAATTTTTAAATAAGTATGTTATTTCAGAGTAAATGGGCCTTAACAGTTTTAACATATGTCGGTGTCTAGTAGATCGATTTTAGTTGTTCTTTTTGCTAATAATTTAATTTTTATAAATCTACAAATATTAATACTAAATTTTTTAATAATTATGTTAATTGAGTGTAAATAGGGCCTTAACAGTTTTTAACGTATATCTGGCTTCTAGTGGTTTGATTTTAGTCATTCTTTGTTAAACAATTATTTTTAATAAATATATTAACACTCTTCGTTCTACTTTATGGCGGAAAGTGTTATGCACCTGAGCTACTCCGTTTTTCTTTCCCCTTGCCCCTCATGCACCAACCCTCTTTGGTTTTTGTGCTTCAAACGTGTTTTTTTATGATTAAGGATGGATTTTTTAAAAATTATTTATTTAAAATGGAATTAGATATTAAAAAGAGATTATTATTATAAAGCCAAGAAAGGTTAAAAACAACGAAATTTTAAAATTTCTTAAAGTATCTCTCTTTCGTTGTCTAAGGATGCGTTCCAGTGACTAACTTTTAGAGCAGTTCAAGAGCTTCAAGCCCTGGAGCGTGACGCACAAAATTTTCGTCACTGGAAGACCCTAAGGCCAGGCACTAATAATACCGACCTTATTTTGACATCTGAGCTTGCGGAGATGCATGATAGGATAAGGACTCCTTAATAAGTATAGTGCCTGGCTATTATTTATTTAGGTCGTGCCTTATAATGGTCTTATTTTAACTTCGGAACTGTTCGTGTAAACCGAACAGCTGCCGAGCACAAAATCGACAAGTTTTTGGAAGTAAAAATACTTAAACCCTTGTTTTTTCAAATGTATTTTTATAATTGTGTTAAACAAATCCCTATAACACAAAACAATAAAGAAAATCCACTAAAAATGTTTCCCTTTTATAGGTTAATGGCACTGTCAACATGATTTGCAATAACTCTAAATTATGGGTACAAGCACTATTTAAATAAGGCCGGTATTAATAATTCCCGAGCTTAATAAGGCAACTTGCAATAATTCTCTAATCATAAGAAATAAACCTGTCTTATAAAGTCAGTGTTTTCATCTCGCAGAGTAAAGATCCCTGGAGATGCCTTAAGCAATCACTGGCAAAACGTCGGTAAACGATTTCAATTTGACGCAGTCCCAACTCAAAACCAAGATTCCTCATTTTTAGTACTTATACCTTAAATGGTTTTAACATTCACCTTGTAAAAAAAATCATAGTAGATTGGATTTATTCTTAGTTACTAATTGCAATTATTCTTTAATTTTCTTAAAAACAATTTTTACTGAATAAAATTTTATTTTTGATTCTTAGAAAAAAAATGAAACAGGAAAAACTCCTTACTGCTTGTAATTTCCTTGCACTGCAAGGTCGCATCTCTCGGGACACTGTCCAACCTGGAGATGCAGAATTTTACACTAGCCGAAGATATTTCTATCAGAGCTAATTGAGATCACCAACCGCAGACCGTTATCGAACTATTTTGGTTCTCATCAGTACGGTGTAGGCAATAACAATAAGTTTAAAAAAATTTCTATAAGCCAAGATGTCGAATAAACGTAGTGTGAGTTTTTCCTATTTCAATTTTGTAAAATTATTAGTCTTATTTTTCTATTATAAGATATTTCGGTTGAATTTTGACACGAATCATAAGTCACAAAGTTTTTCTGGCGGGTTTTCTAAACATGACGACATTAGATTTTTATAAGCTAGTATGACGAAAAAATGAGGTCGAAATGACGTCACTCAACGACGTCAAAAACACGTCATTAAAATGACGTTAAAAGGACGTCATAATTTTGGTCTGATGACGTCTTATGACCAAAAATGACGTCATAATGACGTTAGCTTGCTGCTTGGGGAAGTGTGGCATAAATTTAAATTAGAAGCAAAGTCCTACAAGGAATTTAATATTGTTTTTAAGAAAATTAAAGAATAATTGCAATTAGTAACTAAGAATAAATCCAATCTACTATGATTTTTTTACAAGGTGAATGTTAAAACCATTTAAGGTATAAGTACTAAAAATGAGGAATCTTGGTTTTGAGTTGGGACTGCGTCAAATTGAAATCGTTTACCGACGTTTTGCCAGTGATTGCTTAAGGCATCTCCAGGGATCTTTACTCTGCGAGATGAAAACACTGACTTTATAAGACAGGTTTATTTCTTATGATTAGAGAATTATTGCAAGTTGCCTTATTAAGCTCGGGAATTATTAATACCGGCCTTATTTAAATAGTGCTTGTACCCATAATTTAGAGTTATGCAAATCATGTTGACAGTGCCATTAACCTATAAAAAGGGGAAACATTTTTAGTGGATTTTCTTTATTGTTTTGTGTTATAGGGATTTGTTTAACACAATTATAAAAATACATTTGAAAAAACAAGGGTTTAAGTATTTTTACTTCCAAAAACTTGTCGATTTTGTGCTCGGCAGCTGTTCGGTTTACACGAACAGTTCCGAAGTTAAAATAAGACCATTATAAGGCACGACCTAAATAAATAATAGCCAGGCACTATACTTATTAAGGAGTCCTTATCCTATCATGCATCTCCGCAAGCTCAGATGTCAAAATAAGGTCGGTATTATTAGTGCCTGGCCTTAGGGTCTTTCCAGTGACGAAAATTTTTGTGCGTCACGCTCCAGGGCTTGAAGCTCTTGAACTGCTCTAAAAAGTTAGTCACTGGAACGCATCCTTAGACAACGAAAGAGAGATACTTTAAGAAATTTTAAAATTTCGTTGTTTTTAACCTTTCTTGGCTTTATAATAATAATCTCTTTTAATATCTAATTCCATTTTAAATAAATAATTTTAAAAATCCATCCTTAATCATAAAAAACACGTTTGAAGCACAAAAACCAAAAGAGGGGTTGGTGCATGAGGGGCAAGGGGAAAGAAAACGGAGTAGCTCAGGTGCATAACACTTTCCGCCATAAAGTAGAACGAAGTGCTCCTGAGCTACTCGGGAGCGTTCTATTTGCGTCACTGGAACGCCACTCTTATTTCACTGTACATACAATAATTCTCTATTGACGCTGTCGACTGGTCACAATAATAAACTATGTTTTTTTTTGTATTTCTGTATTTGAATGGCTTGATGTAAACATTAACACGATGCCGTAGCACGTAAAATTGAGCAAAAACGCGATTTGATGCCGTTTTTTAAATATTTGTTTTGGAAAAAGTTGTATATTAAATTTCCCA
>JACEGR010011628.1:0-14274 GCA_014170235.1 Listronotus bonariensis | reverse complement strand
CAACTCACAAAAACCGGTCACGCCTGCTTTACACTCGATTTTTCCAGGTAAAAGGTAATCTAAAAATTTGTTGCTGTTCACGAAATGGATCATAACTTTCCTACCACTCCAGATATGTCCACAAAATTTGGTACACTTCTTTTAACCATTACTATACATTTTTTGCTGTAAAAATAAAAAAAAAATATCTTTGGCGTTTGAACAAGATTTGTATTAAGTTTTTTTCGAGAAAAAAATAGTATGCCACTGCTTTTTCTTCGAATCAATTATATTTTTAAAATAACCATTTACTTTGGAGTTAATTTGGTCTTGTGTTATTTTTTCTTTCGACGAACGATTTTTCTTTAAAAAATTAAAAGTCATTTTAATGCATTGCAAAATCGATAAAATCTGATATGGTGTTTTGTATGTAAAATTCGTTTTTGACTTTTTTAAACTACTTTATTAACTACTGATTATTTTTTTATAGGTTAAAATTGTAGTAATGTTAGTTTTGACCTGTTTTTAATACAAATTAGACAAAAACGAATTTTACAAACAAAACACCAAATCAGATTTTTTCGATTTTGCCGTGCATCAAAATGGATTTAATTTTTTTAAACGAAAACCGCTCATCGCCCTAAAAATACTAAGAGCCAAATAACCCCAAAGTTAATAATTATTTCAAAATAATATTGATTCATAGAAAAACCGTGGCGTATTATTTTTTCTTGAAAAAAAATCAATACAAATCTTGTTCGAACGCCACTGATATTTTTTTAAACTTTTACAGCAAAAATGTAATGTAATGGTTAAAAAGTGTACCAAATTTTGTGGATATATCTGGAGTGGTAGAAAACTTATGTAAAAACACGCATTTGTTTTTCTTAAAACTTTAACACCCTGTATTTTGGAAACAAAGCATTTTCGAACATAATTTTATTTGAAAAATGTTCTTATTTTTTTGCATTTTATACTGTGTTAAGAGGAATACATCAACTTAAAAATAACTCTGTATATTATCATGGAAGTATAGTAAGAACATTTTAAAAGCGCAAATTCGGTACCCTTTAAAAATAATAAAAAAAAACATAAAAAAGGCCGCCTGCAATCGGACTATTTTATACAAAAGCGCCGCTATCCTTTACAGCGACACGCCGATACACTATGGGATAGAAATCCATTATTTTGGCCAAAAGCAACTTTGAAATTTTAATGGCTCAGCTGTGTATTTCAAAGTAGATACTCCAAACTACATGTACAAAATTATAAAAGGATATGACGACTTCTATTGATGTAATAAGAAACTTGAAAATGTATTTTAAGTAAACATAAATATACAACATTTAATCTATTTAGTTTATTATTAGCCTTGTTTACTCAAAAAGTAAAAGATTTTAAATAATAAGAGCTATTGTTGTGTTTCCGATGCAGTCTCGCTTCACTTTTTGTCAAACATTTTTTTACCTTTTTCTTTATCAGTTTTTGTACTTACAATTGCCTTCCTACTTTTTGCTACTTCTGAGTGTAAGGACAGATACAAGATTATTTATAATTTACAAGGTTTTCCATTTTAAAATTTAATATGTTTTGTCCTACACTGTATATCCTAAATAAGAGCATTCTGATGAAAGATATGGATTCTACAGAATCTACCCAACAAAATTGTGTTTTTTATTTATTTTATACGTTAAAAATAAAAAAAGTTGGGAAGATGTATCTCTATTACGCTTCTAAGAATAATTTAAAATTATTTTTCAGATTTGGATGGTCATATTTCGAAACTAATTGAGATAGACACATCAAATGTAGTATTTTTTTAAAGCATTTTAAAAGATTTTTTGGTGGTGATATAATATTCAGGGTATTCCATTTTAAAAAATCATACTTATTGTCGTACCCTGTATATCATATGAGGTAATAATCATCGGATTACTGATTAGAATACTACCGAATTAACCAAACAAGCTGACATTTTAGTTTATTTTGTACAATAAAAATAATAATGTTAAGGGGGTGTAAATTTACAATAACATATAATAAGTTTTAGGTTTCCAAAAGCATTTTTAATAATTTATAGTATTTTTCCAGTAAAAAGCACCTCATTTTAAGTTAGATTCGTAAGTTTCAGAATTTTGACCAAAAAATTAATTTCTATCCCATAGTGCGATGACCAGCTGCATCAACCGGCATATCATAAAAGAAATATAGCAAAGGCGGCCGCGAAGACAAGCATGCCGATTTATTTGCTTTAAACTTTTTTGTGATTTTTTTCTTATCAAAGAGTACCGAATTTACATTTTTAAACTGTTCCTTCTATAATACAAGACAAATTGCTTGATACCTACGTAAAGTAAAATGCTTTTGTTAAACGAGGGTATGTAAAAGTTTGAAAATAGAAAAATTGGTTTTATCAAATTAAAGGGTGAATTCTACATAAAATTATTTGCAGATTATAAATAAAATAACAATGTACGGCAGGTATAAGAACAATATCCCCAGATAAATCCCAGGTAGGAAGTGATGAATGGAACTGTACCAAATGAACACAATAAAACTTCTTTGGGCGGAGCAAAGGCGCGCCATTCTGCCCAAGCGCTCAAGCAAAAGCGGTAAATTTAAAGCTTTAATTTATATTATTAATATTATAAATCAGTAATAAGTATCTTAAAAGTTATGTTGCCCAAGAAACAATAAGTTCAAAAGCTATTTGGATTTATGTAAAGTAATATTGCTCGACACTACGGATTTATTGTATAAAATCAAAAATTATTCATCAAATTTCCGGGCCTCGTAACGAGATCGGAGAAGCGCGCGCGCATCCTTTGTACGCTTGTTCGAATATACGGCTACCCTGTCGCAACACGGAAAACCAAACCCGTGTGAGGCCGCTCGCCGAGTGTTGCGTTACTGATACGTGCGTGAAAAAAGCCGCTTTTATTCCACTGTTTTGTGCTAAAATTATGTGACGGACAAACCTAAAAAGTGGTTCAAATAATTTACAAAACGTTTGTGATTACATTGTGCCAAGAATTGAAGCATTTCAACTCAGATAAACACTTTAAAACAGGTAAATTTCCGCCGCAAGGTAGTTTTGCATGCCTTCTTGTGTTCTGCGCGCCTACCGTTTTTCGTCTTTATTTTGTTGCAGTGTCTGCGACATTCTTGTGCGATGCAAACTTTTATAATGTGAGTCTTATAATCAATTCTTTGTTGTATATTTAATAATTAAATTAGTAGATAATAAGTATGTTTTAGAATTTTACTTCAATTTATAAACTAGACAACTTTGATAAGATTAAAATATCTCGTTGTGGAATACCGCTCGCGCAACGCGTCAGCTGGGAGGCTACTATCGGTTTTATTAGTTTAAATTTTTAACTGTAATCTTTTAATATCACATGCTTATTTAAATGTTAGTAGATATTAAACAATTTTGCTTAGCTTGCATGTGCATAATGTTAATGAACTTTGATAATAATAAATCAATTTTTCACACAGAATAAATAATGAATTCCCCGTCGGCACGAAATCAGGAGAGGATTCTTGAGGCAATTGACCAGCTTCAGGAAACGTAAAGCGCGGCCGGATATTCAGAGGATATGCAGCTATTTATTTCGACGATTTCACGTAAATTCCGCCGATGCAAAGGCTGATCTGGATTGGTGTGTCGCAAATAATATTGTTTTAAAAAGTTGAGTATAAAGGCAGCATAAGTTACCGGAATGCGGCAAAAAAATGGGCCCAGATGCGGCACCGAGAATCGCAAGGTTATTCAAACAATCCAAACGTTATGAATAAGTTAGCTATCAGTAAAGATTTTATGGAGCTACTAACTAACGTTTTTGGAGAATTGATAGTAGATGAACCAGATTATTTAGAAATGGGAGTTCCACCGAATGAAATAATAAAAAACATTTTATCAAAAGACAGTGTGAGATACACTAGAAATTATATAGCAATTTTGCTTATAAAAGAGGTTGAAAGGGGTAACTTAATCAAATTAGCAAATGGTCATTTTTACTTGGCCCATGTGCGGACGACAGACGACAAGAATGGATCACGAAAGAAAATGAGGATAAAATAATACCGAGAGTGCATCATCAAGAAGTCCAAACAAGGAATTCTCACAATCACCCAGAAAGCAGCAATGCTCATGTTCAGACAGACGCAGAAGATGAAAAGCAACATGTTGCCATTGTCAAACCAAAAAAGAATGATTGCCAAAATTGTGGCAGCCCAAAGACAAGAAAAATTAGAAAGGCAAGAAAATATGGACTCTGCTGACGAGAAACGGTCGGAGACGAGATCCGAGACCGGAAATGTTCGGTCGGGAGGCCGACGCAAGGTTAGTTGTTTTTGTTATTTTTGTACAGCTGTCAAATTGGTAAACAGATTGGTTTTGGTGATTAAGGTTTTTTAAGTAGAAATGGCTAAATATAAGATGGATTAGTACAAAAAAATATGCATGGTACTGTGAAAAATAAAATTTAAGAGGTTTTTATTATTATTTTTAAGGATATAAAATTGTTAAAGTGGTTTGTCCTAACCTAAAAATTGTTTTCAATAAACAAAAGCTTTTAAATAGAAGATCCTTTTATTTTTAAATTAAATAACATTAGAAAACATTTTTTTTAAATAATAAAGGTTTTGTAAGAAATTTGTCAATTCTAAGTTCTAAAATAAATATCAGTTTATCATAGTTTTTTTTTAATGTAAAATGTTTTCTAATTGGATAGAATAGACTTTAACACTAATTATTGTTTTATTACTTGTACTACTTTTTTTATTGATCTTTTGGGTCCAAACAAGTTTTACTGAAATAATAGTAAGTTATCTCATCTAGATACATCATACTTGTAATTAAGCTTTCTTATACCTACCTAGGCAGCCTTAATTCTAAATGGTATATATATTATAGTTTGGAAAATATTACTTGTCTCTGATATTACTGTGGTAGAGTAAAGACCGAGGTAAAGACCTAAACTAAAATTAATGTTTGTATGAATTTATAAAAAATTGATAAAATTATGCATAACTTAAATATGTGGAAATGGGGGCAATTCTTCAGGTCAATAACCTTAATTTTTAAGTTGATTTTTAATTTGAGAATATTATAAATATATGTATACAGGGTGATTCAAAAATCGATCACGAAACTTAAGGGGGTGATTCTACTTGACAAAATAAGGGTAGAGCATCATATAATTTTTTTTCAAAATGTCATTCGTTTTCGAGTTACAAGCCGTCAAAGTTCAATTTTTATTTTGGTTTTTCGCCATATTGCATTTATTTTTTAACCAATCCACTTGATATTTGGCACACAAATCGAGCTTTGCAGATTCTAAAATTTTAAGACAAAAGTACTTTTTTAAATACCGCCAGAGGCACTTTACCCAAAACTTAAAATTTATTCACATCATAACTTTTTTATTTTGAAAGATATCGCAAAGCTGGGGGCGCCATTTTAAGAACAATCAAAAACTTAAAAAATAAGGTACTCTTTATTAAAGTCGATAAACCTCACCGTTTAGGCACCAATAGAAATCAAAGTTTTCATCCATTTCAATCAAATTACCTACATACATACAGGGTGTCCAGTAACTCAACCAACAAACATTTAAAGTTTCTTATAAAAGTATGTTAAGTAGTTTTGGGTTTACATCTTTGTCCCAAAGAAGAAAAATACAAGCTGTGATATTTTTATATTATATAATACATAACTTAAAATACAAAGATTTTAATTTTATTGATTATGTTAATTTAAATGTACCAAAGATTAACTTAAGAATGTCAGTAAACCTTAAAATATTTAGTGTAGACCCATCTAGCTTGTCTCCTTTTTAACTGTATGATGGCTGTGGCAAACGAGCTTTTAGGGAGGTCCAGACGGATTTCTTCAGTGATAGTTTAAAAAACTGACATCTGTACAGGGTGGCTCGAATTCGACGCTCATCATTGGGATATAGGAAACCGTAAGAGATACAGGATCGTTTAAATAAAGGCAAAGTTGCGCAATTTGATGCTCAATAAAATGCCGTTTTGCGGTTTTAAAAATTCCGAGTACTTCCGAAGATATTCGAAAAACCGGAATTTTCAATTTTGGTTTCTATTATTTCCTGGTTATATTTGTTAAGATAACTTAAAATGGAAAACACGTTTTCATGGCAACTTTTTCTGCTCTATAATTCAGTGTGATTAAATATTGAATCTGACGTTTTGGCTTCTGGCGACCATCATCAACTTAATTTTTTTAAATACGGATCTGATATTTTTTCAATTTAATTAAATCCTTCATCACTCTTAAAAACACTATATATCGCCACTTTTGATATTTGCCGACGTTTCGTACAGAAAATTCAATCACCAGAATATTGCATATTTATTTAACCATAATACGGCCCTGAACTACATTTTTAGGTAAGAAGGTAAAAAAAAAGAATAAACTTTTTACATATTCGTAATGTTTTTATTGCAACTCATTGATATCTAACAGCGGAAATTACTTTATTAACCGAAAATTTCATGAATATTGGACACAAGATACAAAAAGGTAGACAACAAATGCAGTTTACATCATAACTTTTAATTTTGACAGATATCGCATAGCTGGGTGCGCCACTCTATAGACAATCAAAAACTTAACTCTAATAAAGTCGGTAACCCCACTGCTTAGCCACCAATCTACTATCCAATTTTTCACCACTCAATCAAATACCCTTACATCATTCATAATATACAGGGTGACCAGTAACTTAGCCGACAAACTGTAAGGAGTGATTCTAAAATTTAAAATAAGGAAAAAAACTTCATATAAACATATGCCCTAAACGTCTTAAGTTTAGAAAATAAAAAAACACCTTTTTTTTATTTTCAACACCCCTTGTTTGAAAATAAGACGCTTAGGGCATATGAAGTTTTTTTCTTATATTCAGTTGTAGAATCGCCCCGTAAAACGAGCCGTAAACTTTGTCGGTTGAGTTACTGGACACCCTGTATGTATGTAGGGTATTTGATTAAAATTGATGAAAACTTTGTTGTCGATTGGTGCCTAAACGGTTCTTAAGATATCCCCAAAGAAAATAATCTAGGGGACTAAGATCTGGTCTCCTAGCGGGCCATCTTGCAAAACCATTTATTAGGAAATATATGGTAAAGGAATTGAGCTACTTCCCTTCCATTGTGGGCAGGAGCTCCGTCTTGCTGCCACCATATTTCTTGAAATACTGCCAAAGGCTGATTATCTATCTTATCTATCGCCTAAGACATCATTACTAATCAAATATAGATATCGTTCGGAAGTTAAGGTCCCTTCGTGAACGAAAAAGGTCCAATAATTTTGTTCCTCTCCACATACCAATCCATACATTAAATGAAGTTCTCCCTTGAATTCGTACCTGCTGGTTGGTTTCTGTTAATAAAGTAATTTCCGCTGTTAGATATCAATGAGTTGCAATAAAACATTATGAATATGTAACAAGTTTATTCTTTTTTTTACCTTTTACCTAAAAATGTAGTTCAGGGCAGTATATATGGTTAAATAAATATGCAATATTCTGGTGATGGAATTTTCTGTACGAAACGTCGGCAAATATCAAAGTGGCGATATATAGTGTTTTAAGAGTGATGAAAAGGACTTAATTAAATTGAAAAAATATCAGGTCCGTATTTAAAAAATTAAGTTGATGATGGTCGCCAGAAGACGAAACGTCAGATTCAATATTTAATCATACTGAATTATAGAGTAGAAAAAGTGGCCATGTAAACGTGTTTTTCATTTTAAGTTAGGTATCTTAACAAATATAGCCAGGAAACAATAGAAACCAAAATTGAAAATTCCAGTTTTTTCGAATATCTTCGGTACTGGGATTTTTTAAACGCAAAACTTGCATTTTATTGAGCATCAAATTGCGCAACTTTGCTTCCATTTAATCGATCCTGTATCTCTTACGGTTTCCGAAATCCCAATGATGAGCGTCGAATTCGAGCCACCCTGTACTTTGGTAAAAGTCTTTATTTTTTTCATTATATGTTATGGTGGTTCCGTCCTTGTTGTTTAGTATGTAAGATTGTTTTTTCTTTGTTTTCTAGTTTTAGAATCTTTACATGTAATTACCAATTGTACTGGTGTTTGTAAAGAATACAATAAATAAATAAATAAATAAATAAAAAATAAGAAAAAATCATAAACATATGTCCTAAACGTCTTAGTTTTTGAACTATAGGGTGTTAAAAATTAAAAAAAAGTTTTGGGTTGACGGTTGAGTTACTGGACATGGTATGTATGTAGGTAATTTGATTGAAATTGATGAAAACTTTGATATTGATTGGTGCCTAAACGGTGAGGTTTATCGACTTTAATAAAGAGTACCTTATTTTTTAAGTTTTTGATTGTCTATAAAATGGAGTCCCCAGCTTTGTGATATCTGTCAAAATAAAAAAGTTATAATGTAAATAAATTTTAAGTTTTAGGTAAAGTGCCCTCTGGCGGTATTTAAAAAAGTACTTTTGTCTTAAAATTTTATAATCTGCAAAGCTCGATTTATGTGCCAAATATCAACTGGATTGGTTAAAAAAATAAATGCAATATGACGAAAAAAACAAAATAAAAATTGAACTTTGACGGCTTGTAACTAGAAAACGAATGACATTTTGAAAAAAATTTATATAAAGCTCCATCCTTATTTTGTTAAGTAGAATCACCCCCTTAAGTTTCGTGATCGATTTTTGAATCAACCTGTATTTGGACAATTTTCAATTATAGAAAGCCAAGAAGGTATTTGACCCATCTGATACCCATGTCCCTAAGAAAAGGGGTCGTCCAGCTGGATCACTTAACAAAGCTACACTCGAAAAACACTACTCTAAAAAAGATGAAGAATCGTCAAGGCCAGATTCTCGTACATCCAGTGGCAGTCGAGAACAAGGTGGTGTTTGCTCAGTGTGTCATACTCAGAGCAAAAGAGGCCCCAGTGATAGGATGGTGGGTTGCCGGGAATGCAGTAATAAAGGTAAGCTATTTTTATACACCTACTAAATGATAGAAATACCATCATTTACTCTAGCGCACATTTAGTTTGTATCCAAAATAAATAATAGTTTAAAAAACACGCTTTTATATGCAACCGAACTAAAAATTAGAAAATAATTTTTTCATTACAAAGAGTTTGTCACTTCAGAGTAAAAAGCGTATATATATATATATATATATATATATATATATATATATATATATATATATATATAAAAAGGGAGAAGGGTAGTCTTGACCGACTAGTTAAACAACAAAATCAGATTAATTATCTTGGACCTCTAGGACCGATATCCCAAGATAATTAAGACCGATACCCCAAGATAATTAATCTGATTTTATATATATATATTCTGGCGTGTACAACTACTCTTGGTAGAGATAGGCCATCAATTTTTATATTTTTATTATTTTATTATTAGTTATTTTTAAGATGCTAAGGAACTGATTTTTATCCCAGTTTTTCCCAACTTTATTAAATTTAATAAGTCTTGTAGTGTCGCGTGCGGCACCTGAACGAATATTTTTGACAAAAAATACCATACCTTAAGACATTTAAGTAAAGTTACTTTTTTTCTTCTAGCGCACCAGAGTTGTCTTAATGGTGATGACATGATGTTAAGAATGTATCCTGATAATACTTGGCAGTGCCCTCATTGCAAAACCTGTGTTATTTGTTATGAAACATCTGATGCTGTAAGTATTAATAAATATAAAATATAATAAGCAATAATAATGTAACATAACCACAATTATTATTATTAGAGTGGCTTTTACAATGTCGAGTTAATCCTTGAGTTAGTACACTCCTACCCTAGAAGCAAACCATATTTGGTGACAAGGCCTTTGACAGCTTTTAAAAATGAGCTAGAACTTCAATCACATAATAATTTTAGTCTCAATTTGTTAATACTACATTGTAAAAGCCGCTCGCTCTTAAACTTTTTAATGTAAATCAGATGGGCGATTTCGTTATAGACGATTCTTGACATTAATTTTAAAATCAGGCTATTAGTTTTTTTTTTTTTTTGTTATTAGTCTAAAGAAAGTTGAAATAAAACCAGAATTAACTAGAACTAACGCAAAACACCTGTTGCTAATTTAATAAGGTGCTAGAATTTTTGTTAGATATTGGCATATTAAAAAAAAAATAATATAATAATAATATAAATAATATTTCTCTTTTGTGGTTTGACCTCTCATTTTGTTCCTATAAAAATTAAGGTGATGTTGTTCACTTAAGTTAGACATGTTTCACCCGCGATAATTTAATGTTGCAACCAAGATTAATTTAGGCGCGCTTGTGGCGGCTTCGGTTGTATCGGCAAGCGTCGATCTCCGGAGTTAAGCAGTGGAATGCGCGCCCATAATTTGGATGGGTGACCGGCACCAGCGGTGTTTTGGGCAACGGCACACGGTGTTCTGCTCGGGGATGCGGACCGAGCAACAACCATCCAAGTTATGGAATGAATGGTGTGTGAATGGGAAGGAGTAGGGGTCAAGGTACAATAAGCCTTCAGGCTGCAATGCACCACCTAGGGGGCGGTCGTCGGACCTGGGTGGGATGACCCCGAAAGGGTGAAAAAAAAAAAAAAAGATTAATTTAAAAATAAATGCATAATTTATTGTTTATTTTTGTTTTGTTTAGAGTTTTTATTTTATGTAGTTTGTTACTTAAATACCTTACAAAATATTATGGCATAACATACTGCGTTAGTAAAAAGAACCGCAACTCCTAATATCTTTAAATAAAACCTCTAAAGTGGGTCCAATTTAGTAAGTTTTTCTATAATTTTTAAATTCTAGATCCATTAGTTGCTTAGATATGATCCGCAACACTTTCAGCAAAAAGTATGTTAGCGCCTAAATATCTTTAAAACCGCTAAAGCTGTATTTACAAGATTTGGTATTTAGGGGTTTTTAGGTATGTCTAATTGATCAGTGATATAATCAGCATTGTTGCCAATGAAAATGCTGCGTTGTCGTATCTGGCCCACTGGTAAAGATTTTTTTTTTAATTTGGAGTCTTACTAAAATTGGCACGCTTATTTTACTGCAATCAAAACAAATAGGTCATTCTATTTAAAACAACAAAAATATTAGCTGTAGCGCAAAATTGGGAAATTTGACAACAATGTCGATATGATTGTTCAATTCTACTCGCCTATAAACCTCCAAATATCGAATTTTGTTACTGCAGCTTGAGCGCTTTTTGAGATATTTGAGCGCATACTTTTTACCTAAAATGTGGTGTTGTCATATCTTAGCAACTATTATAAACATTTTAAAAAACTTGTTGACTTATTAAATTTGGGCTGCTTAATTTATTTTCATAAAAATAAATAGGGCACTTCATTTATAAAAACGAACAAGATAAGTGCAGCACAAAACTGAGAAATCTGGAAACGGTGCCGATCAAAGTCGATTGATGAGATAAGGTCACGACATTCGCCATATTGACTAGCGCGGCTGTGACGTCAAGTCGGGCCATTTTCGGCCATGTTTGATTTTAGGCAGATCAGTGGCGTAGAATTAAGGAGAAAACAAAAAAGAACTGTATGTTGTAAACAAAATTTATTGGATTATTTTAATAGGCATAACTTAAAACAAAACCATAAATGTGGTTTAATTATTGAAAATTAAAAATTTATCAAAGCGACGACAGGACGATAAGGTACCTGGCAGAGCAAAACATTTTCCATAGTTCCGTAATTCAAAAACCATTTTAAGAACTTTGTATACAGGGTGTCCGCTAATGAATGGTACACAGAAAAACCACAGATTCCTTATGCCAAAATATTAAGATTTAACCAAACATACCTAATATCTAAAATTTTATAATAAGGAAGGTGTAGTAAAAAAGAAAAAGTAAATTTATTTCGATAATTGTTCCCCCTTTTTAAATATCTTAATAAAACGGTATCTCGGGGTTTTTAAACATTAGCTTTTCAGATCAAATATTAATTTTTGTGTGTAGACAAGAGGGCGATGGGTACACTATATAAAATTCTCTAAAACTACCCAATTTTTTGTTTCTACTCTGTATGTATGTAAACTAGTAAGCTTCTCTATGCTTTCTGCACAAAAAAGGTATACTTAGTAACAGTCGGTCCTGACAATCGTTTTTAAGGTATTCACGTTTTAGTTGTTCAGTGCACCCGAAAGTATGTACCTTCAATAACATCGTATTAGCTATAATTAAAACTGCTCAGATATAAATAGCTGATAGCTAAAAACTCCTGGATACCGAGTTTTATTAAAATGTTTAAAACATATCAGAAATAATGAAAATGCATGAATAAAAATATTTATATCCCTTTAACACCCCGTATCTTCCTTATCATTTACTTTTGGATATAGGTATGTTTGTTTGAATCCTAAATGGGTATTTTCGCACAAGAAATCTGTAGTTTTTCTGTGTACCATTAATTAGCGGACACTCATCAGTATCATATGTATATAAAAACACCAATGACTGAAAACTATTCGACTAAACACTATTAAAATCTCTAAAATAAAACGAGTTCGAACCAATAATATGTGAAGTCTCTAAACTAACCAAAAACATTAACAACTGGAAATCCTTGCAAAATATACAACCAAAATGAAATGGCAAATTTCCACAGTTTTTACCAAACAAAGCTTCGACAAGGCACGACTCTGTCATCAGCTGATAATGCTACCAACTTTGAACAGAACTGCCAACCGAAATCGTAATTCTCACACCCTCACGTCCCTGACAAAAGCTATCGCCGGTCTTGCTTATGTCTAAACCCCTTCTCATAAAGAAACTCTGGGTGCCGATATCACTGTTAAATTCTTTATGCCCGATACCTTTTAGAGACCTAATTTTATCAATTCACCTTTGGCGGTAATAAGATATTTAAGAGTTGCAGTACTTTTTACTAACCCTATATTAATTATATCACAATTAATATGTAGGTACACGTTTTATTTTTAATTAGTCTAATAATTTATTTCTTGGAATTTGGATAACACTAGTGATGATTATTTTTTTTAGGGTAACCTAATAGTTTGCTCAGTGTGTGCAGACGGTTATCACCCTATGTGTCATCAACCTAGAATTACCGAAAAGGATCAAGAATGGTCAACGATGGCTCTGTGTTAATTGTCAAGTAACAGATGACATGAAAATAAATGACATTCAGTCCAATATTGGTGACTCGATTAGTCATAAGATCTCATACAATGATCATGATAATGGTAAGCTACTAATACCATATCCTAATAGAAAATTATAAATTAATCTGGAATAGAATGAAGTAAAACTGTATCTAATATATTAAAGTTTTTACCTGCTTTCTTCCAAAGTTAAATAATTTTATCATTTACAGATACAAGATATTTACTTTTATTTATTACAAAATTAAGGTTTAAGGACTATGTATTTTTAGAGGTAAAATACCCTAAAATATAAAGGTTTTAAAACCTTTATGTTAAAAGAAAAAAGATCTAGTTGTTTTTATTTTGGGACCATCCACGAAAGCAAAAGCCTAAATACTTATGTACCGTGGGTGTCTTACGCGAGGTAAGTGAGAGTTTGTTGACACGGGACTTAAATACTTAAAGATTTGAGGGAGACGGGGAAGGAAGACCTCCGCGGGCAGCAGGTTCTACATTCTAGAAACTCTAGGGATAAAAGAACGAACAAAGTGGGAAGTTCGGGGCCTGTCCGGACTGTATAGGGATGCATATGCCTGGCATCATGAGTCTCCCTGTTGGAAACTGTGAGTGGAAGAATTATACTAGACAATTCTTCAAAGCAAAAGTCATGGAAGTACCTATAAAAAAGCGATAAATCCTCTACAGTCCGACAATAGGCAAGAGAGGAAAGCCTTTCTGTAAGTGAAGGATCGTTAATGAGGCGCACAGCTCTTCTTAGAATGGAATCGAGAATGCTAAGGGTTGTGGGAGACGCATGCCCCAGATATGAGAACAATATTTCAAGGGAGGTCGGATTTGGGACACATACAAAGTGTATAAATGAAGGGCAAAAATACTTTTTGGCTTAAAAGAGAAATCCAAGCTATTTTGAAGCTGCCGTTTAAGGTTATTTTCAAATGTGACACCCACAAGATTGAAGGTGTCTCTGTTCTGCAAAACTTGGCCGCTCATAGGTAAAGGATGAATATTTGATGACTCTTTTCGCGACAAGGAACATGATTTTGTTTTCGATGCATTAAAATGGACGAGATTTTTGGCGCCTCAATCCAATATTAAGGTCCTGTGATAGAGATATTTGC
>JACEGR010011627.1:0-14276 GCA_014170235.1 Listronotus bonariensis | reverse complement strand
GTTTAATATCGAAAAAAATCTCCTCGTGGATACAATGGTAGGGGTTAGGGGTGCATTTGGGGGCTTAGGTTATAATTAAGCTGACCTTTTAATGGAAAAAACGTAAATAATTTGTCCGTCAACGCAAAGCTTGCATAACTCCATTTTTAAAAAATTGGACCGAAGAGGACAAATGGACCAAAAGTTTTTGAATTTTTAAACGAAATTTTAGTAAAACTGGTCGCATGGTCCAAAACTAATAAACAGAAAATGTTACCCTAATTGGCATTAGTTATAACTAAAAATATGAAAAATTCCCAGGAGCTATCTATTTTTATTTTAAAAAATGAACAAAATTGTGTATGTAAATGTTGCTGAATTGAATTTTAGGTCAAAATTTAAAGTTAACGCATAAGAGTAAAGAAAAGTAATTGACAATTGTTTAAATTACGCATTACAACAAAATGATAGGCAAGATGGAGCAAAATTATAAAGAAAATTTAATAATTTTAAACATTTGTAATTCGCTACTTTAAGCCCAGTATTTTAAAAACTATTAATGCATAATGTAAAAAATTGACAAAAATATATTTTTTGTTACTTTAATTCCTTAACGTTAAATTTTGACATTAAATTTGATTATCTACAAAATTTACTTAAAAAGTAATTTTCTTTAATGTTTTGAACAGATCAATTTTTAAAATTAAAACTTAGAATATGAAATTATTGCATAAATACTATATTTTAAAGTAAAATTGACAGATGAAAATTTTAAGATGGCGGCTGGGCGCCATCTTGTAAAAAAGTAAATGGAAAGGTGGTTCTTGTAACACATAATTTTTAAGCTCCTGACAAGTACTTTATATCCCTAGAATATAAGGTAAATACCTTTACCCAATACAAAAATACCTTATTTGGATGGCCATATTTCCGGAAACTAATAAAGTTAGATGTACTGTACTAAATGGGGTATTTTCTGAAAGGTCTTTTAAAGATCTTTTTATTAGAGATACAGGGTGTTTTATTTAAAAAAATATATACTTTTTTCTTTCCTGTATATTATTAGCAGTATCACCATTAAAAAGATCTTCAAAAGAGCTTAAAGAAAATGCCACATTAGGTACATCCAATGTAGTAATTTAAAAAAGAGCTCAAATAAACCTATGTCCTAAAAGACTTATTTTTTGAGATACAGGGTAGTAAAGTTTGAAAAAATAAGCTTTGTTGCCACTCTGTATTTCAAAAGTTAAGCCATTCAGGACATAGGTTTATATATACTTTTTTTCTAAAAATTACGTAAGGATTCATTCTCTAAAATATTTGAAGAGTTTTTTAGATTGATTTGCTTCTCCCAATTAAAATTATTTACTTTAAGGAGTCAAATTATTAGAATTACATAAAGAAATATTTATTGCTAATAATTTTATTACTGTTGAGTTGAGGTACTTATATCAAGGTAATTTTATTTGACTCAAATCCATATAAAGTCAAATAAATTTTAAAATAAAAGCAAATAACTTGACTTATTTTAAACAAATATATTTATGTTAATTAGAATAAAAATTATTTATTTACAATTCTAATTCTAAAACATCTATATATCTCGCCATACAGAATATTATCTGATTTTTTTAACTCCAGAGATCTTAGAAACGGCTGCCTAAATCAACATTACCAGATATACAGGGTGTTACAGAATGTTGTCAACAAAACCCGGGGGCGGGTTTAACATTAAAAAATAGGAAAAAAGATCATATAAACAAGGGTCCGGAATTGCTTCGTTTTTGAGATACAGGGCGTTGAAATTTTTTAAAAATTTTTGATTTTTACTAACTTTTAAAAAATCCTTTTTTCAATTTTCTTTAAATTTGGTGTGTGTGTTTGCAATAGTAATGGGTATCTTTTGAATTAATTACATTTAAAATATTTATTCCATTGGCGTCCCTGGGGGTATCTTAGGTCATATTAATGAGAAAAAATATGTCACGCCACTGCGTTTTATTAGGTTTCAGTTAGTTTTTAGATTGCGCAACTAAAAATACAACTTTTTGTCTCTCTACTTTTTTTTGAGTCTCGCTTCGTTTTTAAGGAAAAAATAATTCTCTGAACGCGGCTTAAGTAAAACGAGAAAATAATGTACAATGCTTGCAATTTTATTAATTAATAATTCAAATAAAAATAACGAAATACATAATTTAAAAAAACAACAAATTTCAAACTGTCCAAAATTTATTTGTTAATGTTCTCACGTCAGTGGCGTTCGTAAAAATCAAAAATTTTTAAAAAATTTCAACGCCCTGTATCTCAAAAACGAAGCAATTCCGGACCCTTGTTTATATGATCTTTTTTCCTATTTTTTAATGTTAAACCCGCCCCCGGGTTTTGTTGACAACATTCTGTAACACCCTGTATAATAATTTTATGTAAAATATTTTAAATACAAAGTGGCTCAAAAAGTAATTGCTTTTTTAATTTGGTCAAGACACCGTAGGTGGCGCCCTCTAATGTTAACAATAAAATTAATATCAAATTCTTATTTCGTACCTTCTAAACCTTCTTTAAGCTAAATATTGTGATAATAAATCTATTTTCAAAGAAATTATTTATAAAAAACATAAACTAGAATACATTTTTGACACCCTCTATCCATAACCATACACTTTTTGGCTGAGGTAAGTTGGATTAGATCGTCATGTTTTAGCATCAGGAATCTGTGATAGCTCCTTTCAGAGACACCCTGTATACAATCGGAGTTATTTTTTGTATTTATCAGTTTTGGACAATGCGACCAGTTTTCTCAGAAGGAAGTTAAAAATCAAAAATTCACTCCTCTATTTGGAAAAACCACAGGTACTTTGACTTTAATGAAAAAAATCACATTTTTGGCTAAACCTCGTAGATTTCGAATACAATTTAATATCTGATGGTTGCCTATTGGGTTTTGGACTACGAGAATCGTTTTATAAGGACTAAATTGTTTTGTAAAATGAATCGTAAGAAAAAAATCCTTTATAACGCCAACGTAAACTCACCGTATATAAATGTATATTGCAATGAAATTGAAAAAACTTATTACTCACCTTAAAAACTAGACTAAAAATATGAAGTTTATTAAAAGAAAACAAAATAAGAAAATTAAAAAGAAACGTAAAGAAATAAAATGGAGAGACAGACACAGAGAGAAAGGACAGATAGACAAATAGAAGGAGAAATGATGAAGAAATAAGAAGAAAGGGAGGAGTAAATACGGTTTTAAACATGGTTTTTAATTTTTTCAGCAAAGTGAATCAAATTCTTTTCTTAAACGAGGCTACTGATTTTGTATACCGGGTGACAACAAAATGACTATCCAGTATTTTATTTTCTTTAATAAAAACGTATAATTTTTTAAATTCACTTATTTTATATGGTATCACCAGATGTCAATTTAAAATATAATAGCACTTGTGTATTGCTTTCGTTTTAGCCGGAACTTTGTTATTTGGAACGAAACACTCTGTATATTTTTAAGATTTAAATCCTACAAGTTTTATATAAGAAATGACTTGTAAAATTGAAATTAAAAAAACATACAGGATGTTCTATTTTAAATATTAAAGTTTTAATCACTTCCAGTAAAACCGGAAGAAACACGCAGATGTTAATATATCCAGAATTGACCTCTCCTGACATAGTATAACATCCTATACTTTAAAAGGTATATATTCGTATTCACTAAAGAAAATAAAATGCTGAATAGTTTTTTTATTGTCACCCGGTATATTATTATTTATTTGTTGTTTAAATGTAATGTTTAGGTTTAAGCCAATAGTTTCTTAGTTATCACTATTTAACAAGAAGTAAAACATTTCCCTCAAAGAAGCTCTTAAACTTACAAATAAATAATTCGTTCTCAGTTATCTTTCTAAGCATAATTTTAATACTTAAGCGATAAGTTTACGACAAAACAACCTGAAATTACAGTAAATATATTTAGGAATTTAATAACCAGAAGTGAATGTACTTATTACCATCTTAATGGGCATTATGAGCGTTAAATGCGCCTAAATAATTCATAATAGTGTTAGTCTAATCCTTGAATCATCGTAAAGTAGGATTTTCGTCTTAAGAAAACCAATGTGTTATAAAAAATTAGTTGTTGGAATGTTCGGTGGAATAAACAAGTAAGCGACTGAGGATCTTACTGATGTCTTAATCAGGAATCATGTTTATTTACTACTGGGTGAATGTTGAGATTAAGTGAATGAAAAATGAAATGGATATTTAGCTATTCGTAGACACTCAGTTTCTTTTTTCTTCAGCCATCATTTTTTAGGGAATAATTAGCTGTTGATTGCTCTCTTTAATTTTCTAACAAATAACTATAAAAAATATATGGACTTTAGCATTTATTTATAAATATTCTTTTTATATTAATAGATACTTTAAATATTGATACAATTGATTAACAAACTGGGGTTTAGGATACCCAAGCCTGTTGCATCTTTCGTTACATTACATGACGTCATATCGAGATATAATCAGGTCGTGTATTGTGACATATACTAAACGAAACTAAAAATTTTGAGGTTTTAACGTAAAGCTTAAAATATTTATTAAAATGCTTGATAATATTTATCAAACTGATAATGCTTTGAGATTAAAGAATTTCCAACTTACATTAAATACCACACTTACGGGTAATAGAGCTTCTCTTTCTATTTAAAAATACTTTACAAACTTTAAAATAACAACCTGTTTGGCTTGTCTGCATATGCAGCATATTTATTGATAACCGTTTATAATTACTAATACTTAACAGTTATAGTGGATATTATAACAAAGTCAGAAAACGGCACTTAACGTTTAAAATTGTTTAGAGCGGCTTACGCTCAAAATTTATTTACAATTTTTGAGGATATATACGGAGTCACTGTAAGGCACGCCAAGTAGATCTGGTTAATAGGTTAGTTTAATATATGGACACAAAACAATTATAATATTTCCATTAAATTACCTTTTACGACATTTGACTGCCGTCAATGACGCAATTTTTGTCACTCTAAGTATAGACGATATAAAGAGACAACAACAAGGTATGATGAAACATTCAATATCTCTGGTATGGGGTTTATGAGGTATAAAACCCAAAAATTTGACTAAGTGTATTTTAATATTGTTTAAAGCCATTTTTATTTTCTGTCAGAGCGGCATAAGTTAGTTTGATAATAGACGAATGAATCCCATATATCTACTTAGTAAAATTAATTTCAATTTGACAATATTAACCAAATTTATGTATTATAACTTTAAGGACAAACATTAATATTATCCTCAGTAGTTTCTCATATGTGTAACTAGTCTCTGTCAAAGATTTTTTTCTAAATTCATTATGATGACGTCACCACGATTGATTCTAAAAAAATTTTGGTAAGAATCCCTAAAATTCACTTTTATATCATTTAAATTTGCAACACCGAAACCTCATAAGTATTTTTTTTGCTAAATAGTTACTAGTTGGTACAGCTGCAGAAATGTCAAAAATGCTTTAAAACGCCGTATTGTTTTTTTTTTTAGAAACCATTTTTTATCTTACCAACAGTTCTTTTAGAAAGTTATTTTTGTCATTCCTTAATATTATTTAACACAACCTTGAAATGCCAGAATACCGTTTAAATTCGCAAGCTTGTACCCTGATTGGAAATTGTATCTTCTACTTTATGACTGAAAGAAATAATAAGGGACCACTTATATCGCTGAATGCTATCCATGAGGTAAAAATTATTTTTAATTTTGTATTGTTTTTACTATTATTTTTAATATATTTTTAAATAATATTTATTTAGATGTCTTTGTTTTGCTATTGACGTAGGTATATAAACATACTTTGACAGCCCACCGTCGCTCACCGTCGCTCACCGTAGTTCATATTTTGTCTGGCGCTGCAGTTACGCTTATAGCGAATAGCTTCCCGTAATATTAAACCATAACTGACATAGATACTGTAGATCAAATTTGGTCTGAATTTAAAATAAAAATTACTTAAAAAAAAAACATTTTTTTAGATAAGTTATATTTTAAGCAATAATAATTATTATCAAAGCTTATATTTAGTTGTGTATAGCTGGCTACAGCTATATCTAGAGCGCGGCGTCCAGTTTAATAGTATTCATTAACTAAAATGCGAATGTAAAACACCTAAGCAAATAAAAGTATAAGAAGTCACCCTAATTTGCATATTTATTTAATTGAAAATCACTAAAAACACCACTTAATTAAGTCATTTCAATTTGCTGTCGAGTTTTGTAATTTCCAGTTAGAGGAACTACAAATCAAAGCATTAGTGTCAATTGATTAAATTTTATGCTTGTTTATGTTTATATTATTCAAATTACATTTTTACGTTTAGAAACACACGAGTAAATAAGTGGTAAAATGGTAATGCAAAAAAGTGAAACAGTTATTTAAATGGAATATTTAAAACTAATATTTTTAACTCACACTATCGTAAAAGAGTTTTTAAAACTAGAGGCTATCCGAATCATTTTTTTAAATTATGTATTTCATAATTCGGATTATACACATATAGGATTGGGTTAAGAACAACATGCAGTGCCACAGCTCGTTACCTTAAAGGTATGCGCACATACGTCGGCATCGAACGGACGGTGCGGAACGGAAGCAAATTCTCCCTGGAAGTTAAATGGAGCAGCGCACATAAGTCCGGACGGTAGGCACCGGATTTTAAGAATGCTTCGAGAATATATCAATTGAATTCAAATCCGGACTATACCGATACCTCTACGTTCCATAGTCTTCGTCCCATAGAAAAATAATTAGTTTTTACAGAAAAAAATACTTAAAAAGGGTTAAACTTACAAAGAACTGTATAATTTAGATAATCGGTATTATTGTTATGGCATTTGTAATTGTCCGGTTTTGTTTTTTTTTTTTGAACATTTTCTTTTTCCAAAACACATCGCACAGAGTGACATTTGCAACTGACAATTTTTGAAAATTGACTTTTATTTTAATTCTTGCGGCAATACCAACGACATAAAAATCCGTCGCCTACTGTCCTTTTCGTCCGTACCTCCGTTCGATGCCGATGTATGTGCGCGTACCTTTATACGGAGGCTAAAAGAAACACCGTAATACGAAATTTAAAAAAAAACACGCATAAACTTTAAATTTCTTTAAACAAACCTCTTGTTAATTCATAAAAATAAATAAAAAGATAAACACTTTGTGTTATGACTGCTTTTAAGTACATAGTGATATACAGTAAGGATGATAAAAGTTCTTTCCCCACCCAATTTTTCTTTTGAATGGGACAAGGGATCAAGATCGGCTAAGATTTGGGGAAAAGGGTATCACCTTAAATACCTTTTGGCATAAAAATAATTGTGGTCACGTGGGCTAGTGCCAAAGTGGCACTAGTAGCTTTCTTTTTTTTGGGTAGAAATGGGGTTTATGTAGCACCGCGCTTTAAAGAGCCATTGATTCTCTACTCAACGCCATATTGTTTTTGAAAATCGGGCCAGCCGTTCCAGACTTAGAACCGTTTGAAATTTGGCTAAAATACCATACAAACTTGGCTTGGCTTGTAAATAAGTATTGAAATATTGAATAAGAAGAAGAATATAAATATTGAACGGGTGAGCCGATTTTTAAAAACAAAGTGACGTTGAGTAGAAAATCAAAGGGATTTTAAAACGAAGTGCCACATAAACCCCGTTTCAATTTGAAAGTGTGGCCACTGACCACGTGACCAAAATTATTTTCATGCCAAAAAATGCTTATTGATCCAGATTATCAAAACCAGACTATGCTTTAATCTGCTTATGTCTTTAAAGGTGTTAGACAATGCTATACTTTTATTTACAATAAAATTTTGGAGTTTAGTACTAAATAACAATTTCATTAGTAAGATTAAACAACATAATGTTAAAACATAAAAAATAATAAATAAATTTAACTTTAACTTTTATTTTAATCTTAATAACCAACCTTAAATATTTTTTATAATCCTATAATAGTAATTATTAAAATTATGTAATAACTGCACATGTACCGGGTGTCAGGTTATAAATTTGCCCTCCCCTTAACTTTTTTTATTGTTTATCGCACAAAATAATTTAAAATATTAGTTTTTTAGGGTAATTCTGTGGTTTCCGAATTAGTAATTAGATTTTTATTATTTCTTAAAAAGTGTGATATTTTTAAATGGAACACCCTATATATTATTTGACCATT
This sequence comes from Listronotus bonariensis, assembly GCA_014170235.1. Lineage (NCBI taxonomy): Eukaryota > Metazoa > Arthropoda > Insecta > Coleoptera > Curculionidae > Listronotus > Listronotus bonariensis. The sequence continues at coordinate 6,062 of JACEGR010011627.1, read as the reverse complement.
AAAAAGAAATTTTAAAAACCTTTCAAAAATACTACAATTCATAAACCCATTTCAATTAGTTTTCAAAATATGGCCATGCAAATCTAAATAATAGTTTTTAATTCCACTAGAAACGTAATAAGCTTACATCCCCTAACTTTCTCATTTTTTAACAAATAAGAGAAAAAAGACATCATTTTGTTAAAATAAGTCTGTTGTATCTGTATCGTTTATGGGAATTCTTTTTTCTTTAAGGATATACAGGGTACGACAAATAGTATTGATTTTTTTAAAGCCCTTTTAAAAGATCTTTTTATTAGTGATACCAAATACGGGGGTTCCATTTAAAAAAATCGTACTCTTTGTCCTTCCTTGTATATTTACAAAGATATTAAAAATCCAATTATTGATTCAAAAACAACAGAGTTAACCAAACAAACTAATATAAATATTTATTTTGTACGATAAAAAGTAAAAAGTTAAGCTGGGTGTAAATTTGACACCCGGTACATAAGCAGCATAATTACTGACAAAAATCAGTTGCCATTGCTGTTTTCCTTATCGACTTGGAAAAAACAGATTTTTTTTCAATTTTGCTATTATCATTTTTCTTGACAATAAACTAATAAAACTATATGGTCCATTCCTTGTAAACTTTAAATAAGTATGTATTATTCTTGAACGTAATTTCCAACGGGGTTTATTTAAAGTTTTTAATAAATAATTACCATTAGCATACGAAAATATTTTTAAATTTTATCATAAAAAAATTAAATAACGAAAAAAACACAAGAACATTAATGACAAATCCCTAAAGCAGGGATGGCCAAAAACTGGCACGCGTACTATTAATAGCATGCCTCAAAATATTTTGGGTAAGTTACTGATCACAAAATTATTCATTATGCGCTACAAAAAAAGTATAAAGTAGATATTTAATATTATTATTTTCCCAATAATTACAAAGATAAGATTATTAGGTGGCACACCTATGACCTCTTAAAAAATTTCTTTAGAAAAATGGCACGTTGATACGAAAAGATTCGCCTTCCCCGTTCTAAAGCAGTCTAATTAAAGTTTATTGACCAAACTGGTAAAAAGAAAAAAAATACACCAAACCGGGTACTTTAAATAAGAAAAAAATTCGTGTTGCAATAGTCTAAAGAAAATATTTAGAATACCATGCTATTTCAGGTTTTGACCGTTGCCAATATATTGCAACCCACTAAAAATTTCTTCTCTCATTTAATAGCAAAGTTTGAAATGTTGCCAACAGGTGGCAACCTAGGTGTTGTTTTTTATATTTTTATAATATAAAGGAAAATTTTTTCCTGGCGATCCAAAAAAAGAATGTTAATTTTTATTAATTGCACATTATGTATTATGTATACATTACACATAATGTGACTTTTATTATGGAATCCTTGAACCATGGTGCACCTAACCCTATATTTTTATTGTTCATAAAATTGAACACCTATGGTGCAACCAAATTGTGTAAAAACTAAAAATTTTCTCTCTTCATTTAATAGCAAAGTTTGAAATGTTGCCAACAGATGGTATCCTCAGGTGTTGTTTTTATAATATAATGGAATTTTTTCCTGGCGATTCAAAAAAAGATAACGGGATACTGTTTTTAAATTATTGCATCTTCATCGGTCCTTGACACGTGCAAAGTTTCAAAGAAATCGAATAGCTGGAAGTTGGTTAAAATTAGGCTCAAAGATTCCGTTACATAGATACGCCTAATACCACTGACAAATAATTATTATTTAGTAATTATAATGTGTTTTTACTTACCTTTTACGCTATTTTGAAACCTAATTTTTAATTTTATTTCGTTAAATTATCAAAACATAACTGATTTACTATTACTTATTGCCACCCTAATTTTTTCCCATAACTAAGGCGGCGTTTCTAAGCCAACAAAAATTATGTCAACCATAAAAACCCATTATAAAAACTTACAAAAAATCTGAGTAACAAAATCACCTTATATCCTTATATTAACATTCACCCCAGCATCAAGGCAACTTTAACCAAAGCGCCGAATATAATGTAGCGTCAAATTGAGAAGGGCCGCCCCCTCGCCTTGCAGCCTGCGCTTGAGATATTACCCCCAGGGGCTCGTACCGGAGCAGGCTCTATTATTATTGTATAGAACAAATCAAAAGGTTAGCTCTGTTAGAGTGGCTTAATAACGAAAATAAATCATTGGTAAATAAAAACGATGGTCTTTTGGCGTTTTTGTGGGCGCTTCTCTAAAAAAGGGAACAGATTAGACAAAAATAATAATATAAAATACTACCTTCTTTAACAGTTTGAAAAAAATGTTTGCATTAAATAATTTTTTAGACAACCCTATGTCAATACCTTTGTTTAAATACTCTATTTGATATTTTGATTGATATTTTATCTAGTAAATAAGTAAGGGTCGCCTCTTATTCGGTGGCCTGTTTTGGTGATTATTATATTAAATTTTGTATTCACAACATTTTTAAATGAGCTATTTACGAATAATAGTTATAAATTAAAAGTGTAAGAAATTTCAAGTAAAATTGACCCCAAAAAATATGTAAAAACAACTTACAGGCTTTAAAAATGATTAAAACAAGTAAGTTATTAATGATAAATTAAAAAATTAAAATAGAAACAACGTATGACTTCCATTAAAATTACACATACCTAGTAATTTCACAGTCACGCAGTAAATGATATTATTCATATCAAAGCGCTACCAACATATCGCCTAAAAACTAAGAGACGAGATGCAAGGCACATCTGTTGTCGAATGTCCTTTGGCGTGTTTGCGCTAATAGCGAAGTGACTTCTAGTTGGTTGTACGGTGATATGACTTTGCACTATCCCACACTATTTTTCGAGTACGGGCAGAAAACCGTGTATAAAAACCATATTTATTTTTAGCTAATTAAAATACAATTTTTGTTATGATATAATATACAGGGTTATTCTTTGCCTTTACCTTTGGTATAAACTTAGAATATTACCGCTAGGAACAAACAATAATTAATTATGCAAGAAAAAACAAAAACTCTTTTTGGTTAGAAAGAATACCAATTTTATTATTAAACTAAACGCATTCCAAGGATAAATAATAAATAATAAGGTATTACTTCGTTTTTAATTTTAGAAATAATTAAGTATAATATTTTTTTTGTTTTTGAATAAAAATTTCCAATAAAAAAGTTGCAATAATAATGTTTGGTACATCGATAAGTACTATACTATTAGCTGTGTTTTTATTTTTAAGTCAGTAGAATTAAACTTGTGTGTATAAAGATTCTAAAAATATATTTTAGAGCAAAAAGTAGTTTTCAATATCACATCAATCAATATTTTCTATTAATTTTAAATAATTAGGTATAATTTTTTTAATAAGAAAGTTACAATGATATTTTTGGTACATCGATAAGTACTAGACTATTAGCTGTGTTTTTATTTTTATGTTATTAGAATTCAACTTGTAGGTAGAATAATTATAACAAATTATTTTGAAAATAAAACGAAGTTTACACAAATATCATTATTAATTTTAAATAATTAGTTACTTCCCTAAGCAACCTAAATAAAAATAATTTATTAAAATTGGTCAATATTTTAAGAATGACCCAAATAGGAATCCCCTCTCCGGGGATTTAAAATCCCAAAGGTTTGTTTTTCTACAGAGGGTTGTTTCTGCGGTAAATATGTTGTTGTATTAGGTATTGATGATGTTCTGGAGATTTGATTCCTAGGTAGGGGATGATTGGATAAGAGGGTGTGAAGTTAATGACAGATTATTGGATTTTCTGGTGTAATAGCTGGTGTTTTTCAGATTTTGTGGCGTAAATAATTTATATACACTGTTGTCCATTAAATGTACAATTTATTAAAAATTTTATTCTTTATAAAAGTTAGTACATGGTCACGTACTATATTAGCAGTAGTTAGTAAAAGTGTAAGGATATATAGGCGTAGTAGAAAAAAAAACTAAAAAGTAAAATACCATTATTTTAAAAAATATTAGAAAATGGAAAATAAAAAAATTATTTAAAATCAAAAGTAATAAATACTCATGGCTTATATGCAGATATTTAAAATTTCAAATTTGCATTTTATGATACAAATTTTTATTTTTCTAATTTATAATTTCTTTAAGATGGTTACAATTAACTTACTTTTAAACTAATTTAATTAGTTGGCAAATTTGTGCAATTTTACTGGATTTGAATTTATCTAACCACTAACTGAAGTTTTGTTGCAAAGATATAGAGGGTGTTTCCTAACTACGGTACGAAACTTAAGGGGCAATTTCTTATGTTTTCTTCATAAAAAAATCCTAATACATATGTTTGGAGTTGCTTCATTTGCTAAGGTACAGAGCGATAAAGTTTTTTTTTAAATAAGTTGGTATTTTTTAAGAATCCTTAAACTCTTTAATTGATTTAATAATATTTGGTACACCTATTAAATGTTATAAGGCGCATGTAAAGCTCTACTTAAATTAAGATTATATTGGAGCCAGTAGCGTCTTAGTGGCAACACATTAAATATTATTTTTTTTTAAAACTACGCCCACTGACTTTTTATAAAGTTTTTACATTTTTCCCAATTAGACAATTAAATATGCAGCTTTCTTGTCTTTTGTATTTTTTCGTAACTAGCTTTTAAAAGTAACCCATAAGTGGTTAATTTCCTTAAAATAAATGAGAACTTATCCAATTTATCAATAATTGTATTTTTGTCTTATTTACTAGTTTACTAGGGTCAATATTGTTTATTTTTAATGTTGGATTTAATTTTAAGTTGGTAATTTTAGAGTGACATCAGGTGGTTTCATTTATTTTTCTCGAAAACGATAAAATGATATGAAGTAAATATAACAGACTTAAAGGTTGCATTTTGAAATTCCTTGTTTAAAAAAAAGATATAAAAGCTTTATAAAAAGTCAGTGACGTACTTTTTTTGCTGAATAATATTGGCGGTGGTGCCCACTTAGACGCCACTAAGCCCAGTAATCTTAGTCTAGGTAGAGCTTTACAAGCGCCTTATTACATTTAATAACTGTACTATATTTTATCTATATGGGTTAAAGAGAGTTTAGGAAATTTAGAAAATACCTAGTTTTTTTTTAAACCTTAACTGCCTGTATTTTAGAAATAACTTCGAACATATGTAGGTATATAGACTTTTTAAAATAACATAAAGAATTTCGTACCGTAGTTAGGAAACACCCTGTATAACAGGAGCCTTGAATGAAACAAAATGCTTTTTAATAGAGCTAATTTATTATTAACAATAATTAAATAAGTATATAAGAATTCCTGTGCAATAATGCAAAAATTATTTGTTTCAAATTGTTATAAAAGTGTAGTGATTTCTTTTGTGCATATTTAAAAGTTAAGTTTATGTAAATGTATAATAGGTAGTTATTATTTCATACTATGTTAAAAATATTTAGGATAATTTAAAACTGGCTTTATAAAATATAATGTCAACGCAATTATTAAATTTAAACTGCTTATTTTAATGTCAGTAGTTCTGTAAATTTATTAAAAGCAATTTAAGCATATGTTTATATTTAAATAATTTATTTTTTTATTTGTTTAAGTGTCGTTTATTTTAGGTGACACACAGTTAAAAAATTAAAAATCAATATTAAGTTTAAATATATTTGCAAGAAGTTGTTTATTTAAAATGCAGGTTGTTCTCAATGTCAGTCAAGTCATTATTTTACCATCTTGGAGAACTTTAAAAAGCAATAAATTAACCAAATACTGTGTATATAAGAGTTACCAAATCAACAGTACAGATTTAAAATTTACCATTTTAAAAATTTACTGAAAAAACTAATATTTTTGGTTGCTGCCTTATAAAAACATGCAATATTTGTTTATTATTGATGCTGTGTAGGCAGTTTTTAACATGAAATTTGATTTAACCAGCCGAAAATAATGTCATATAACAGTGAGTGAGCTTTAGGATTAGTTTCCAATTTTTGTAGTTTGATATCAACCATTTTCCATCGTCACCGAATCGGGCATTATCGGGCATAATTGGTTAACGCTGTCTGGGAGCACTGT
>JACEGR010011626.1:0-14280 GCA_014170235.1 Listronotus bonariensis | reverse complement strand
CTAAATATCTAATATATTATATAAAATGCTAATGTACGTTCGTGTGTCCACGATTTTCGCTATCATCCGCAACTCCGATCGACTTCCCGTCAGGGTTACAAATACCCCTGGGTCTCCCATTGTGAGTAAGGGAGTTTGGTTAGGGTGGGTGGAAGTGGGTGGTTGTGGGTGGCAAAAATGTAAAATATGTGTAGTGGCGCCATCTGTTGTCGAGTAGTTGAACTTCATTCAGAACAACGGTTATTTGGGTCTCATATAAACTCCCGAGCGAAGCCGGGAATCATAACTAAGTAATTCTATAAATTAATGCAATGCATAATTGACAGCTGTCAAACCAAGAACTGCTACTGGTGTTACGTATATAGTGTATTCCTTTTACCTTGTAGAACCGTTCTCTGAACTGTCAATAGTGTCAAGAACGGTTCTACAACATGAAAAAATGTCAAAAAATTATAAAAGGAACACTTATGGTGTCGTTCTGGGCGGTTCTGGAGCATAAAAGGAATACAGCAATAACCTTCACTGTCACTACTGACAGTTCCCATGGCACGCAAATCTATTTCCCGCCGATTAAAAAATATCTCGTGTTTACTTTTAAACAGGATACCATAAGCTTATAAGAATCTTCGCTAAAAGCGCTTAGCTCCAGAAGTAGATGCCGTCAATTTAGCGTAAATATTTACTCTATCCCCAAAGGTAAAAACGCCCGTACAGTTCCTCTAACCGCCACACCGGGAAAAATTCTGTAATTTTCTACGCGACGTCCGCACTGTTTGAAGGTCGAACAAAAGTTGTGGTGGTAAACTTCCGTCCGACAAAAAATGTGACACGATTGCGAAGTCCGACACCCGAAACATTTGACATTGACAGGCTGGGTTAAAGCGTCACTTCCATATAGTTCGGTATAGATATTCGTGGTAGACTTGTCAAAAGGAACCCCTTCTAAACAGGTTTTAAAAGTGTTCTTATCATAAAGTCAATTTCATTACTGACCAAGGGACAGGGCCGTATTAACAGTTAGAGGCGCCCTGGGAAGAACTCCCGGAGCGCCTATTATTAAAAAAAGGTAATTCCCTCCTTTTCACGCACGCCTATTTGCCTATTTCATTCCAAAGCACCTAATTCACAGAGTATTTAGTCACCAAAAATCCCCACTCAACCTACACTCCAGTCTACCGCCTACTACTCCCCTGTCTGGCGCCTATTTTTATTATGGCGCCCTAGGCTGCAGCCTAGTCAGCTAATGGATAATACGGCTCTGCCAAGGGACTATACATGAACCTACCCATTTGAAATATATTGCCGTCAGTTTTAACATTTACTTGACAGCAATATATTTTAGATGGACAGGTTCATGTACCAGTCGAGTTCAACTAAACCTAAACTGAACTCGCAATTGTTATACTGGGCCTAAGTGTCTCATTAGTACCTACTCTTGTTTTATAATTATTATTATTTTTTTTATAAAAAAAAATAATTAGGTAAGATTTGTTCATTAAAATAAAAATAAAAGTCTTTTAAATTCTATATGTTTTAAGTATTTAGTAAAAAGTTATGGGAGGTGGGAGGATAAAAACATAATTTTTAGTCCGTGAAGCCATTAAAAGAGAGTTGGAGATACCCTGGTCTGAAGCAGAACAATAAAACAAGCTTGATGGGTTACCCTAACCCAATTTTTAACATGCAGGCATTCTTTGCCTAATCCCTTTCTTCTAGTGTTTAACACACTAAAAGTCAATTTTTATATTTTGAATTTTTGAGGTGTTTTAAGGGGTTTTCTTATTAAAATAGTAAATTTAAAAGTGCTTTAACAGTATATTTTTATTTATAACAGATCCAATATTAATTAGGTACGTTTATTACTGTGCTTGACCTAAAAACGATTTTTTAAATTCCACAAGAAAAATGCATGCATGTATACTGACAACAACCTATATTTACCAACAAATAATAAAACTTTAAACAATAGCAATAAAACTATACAGCTTCAACATTAAAAAAATATTCTATGCACGATTAGTCACATGGGTACCGTATTTTTAAACCAACGCTATTTTATCGCCATTGGATCTAAATAGCATTCTTGAAAAATTCATGTCCATGGTATATTAGTTTTATGTAAAAGGAAAAACTGTACATGAAGAGTTTTAAAATTTAGTTCTGTTTGCAAATCTAAAAGTTATACAGGGTGTTTCTAAGCAAATGCGAAAAATTTTAGAAGGTAATTCCTTGTTTAAAATAAACAAGCGGTTTAAACATAAGCTCAATAGTCTAACCAACCATAAGGGAGATATAGCGAGAAAATTTAACAAAAAAATATCTTTTTTTTCTTAAAAACAAAATTAGCATTGTATTTAAAGTACCAAGTAAAGTCAAATAAAAGCATTTACAAATGCCTTAATATGTTACAGCAAACAGCACGTAAATAAAATATTTATAAAATAAATTTCCCCGTTCCAGCACGTTATTTTTTTTTATCTTTATGACATCTCACGAAGGCTTATGCCTAAATACCAGTGTACCGTGAGTGCCGGGTTACTGGATGTTTAACCCAATATTGTCGTGTTCCGTCAACGTTATCCAAGCACTGAAACATGCAGTTGCATTTCACAGCACCTTTTAGACAACGCGGTAGTGCCACCACGGACGTTATTTTTAAATAACTACTACCTAGAAATGGCAGAATACTACACAGTGGTTTGCCATTGCCAACTATAAGGTGACGAGCTATTAAAATCCGATGTTCGAATCCGAGATTCGAACCCGGATCGCTGCGGTAAGAGGCTGACACGCTAGCCACTACACCACTGCTCGCCACCATTATATTTATATTATTTACATTTTGTTTTTGTTTTAAATTGGTAAGTTTCATAAAAAAACAAAAGTTTTTAAATAAACCAGTTAAAATAGTAATATTTTCGTAGAATTTGATTATTGTAGCGCTTTTCGTTTTTAGGATAAAAAATAAAAACCTTATTTTATCGCCATTTTTGTTCAGCGTTATCTCCCTAATGGGCGACTTTTGACCCCATGTTTATAAAGCAAACTTCCCTCTATTAAGAACAAAAAAATTTATTTTGTATTTGTTTACAAAAGTTTTTCAAAAGAAAATTTAAGGGTAGATTGTACTATTAAAATCATAAAAAAAGTTCATATAAACATGTGCCTGCGAAGTTCCTTGTTCCCAAGATGTCGGGTGTTAAACTTGTAAGATTTTTTTTTACATATCATAAATAATATTTATCTTGTTTTTATCTGGCAATGTTATTTAAAGAAATAATTACTAACTCAATTACATTTAATAAGTCCAGTGGCGTCTAGAGCGGCAACTAAAGGAATATTCCTAACAAGGAAACGGTACGCCACTGACTGTGTAAATGTGTGTAAAATTTTTGAGCTTTCGTTAGATTAGAAAACTAAAAATACAATTTATGTTTTTTTTGTATCTTGTTAAGTTTAAGATAAATTGTGGATGGGATTTTGGTTTATCGATAATTGCCATAATTGTGAATTGGTTCACAATTATGGTTACTTTGGTCTTACCGGAAATGATTGCAAAACAAGTGAATAGATCAACCAATCCTCAAATATGTTAAATAATGATATACAAATTAAATATTTCCACCGAAACCGTAAAAGGTAAAAAGTTATAGGGAAAACCACCTGTGAAAACCACCCGGTATATAAAAATCGGCCATTTTGGTTTGTGCTAAATGTCACAATAAAATGACGATGATATGAGACTAAAATAAGGCATCTTAATAAGTTTATTAATCCTAGAGTTATTTGCGATCAAAATGGGTCAAACATAAAAGGCTACGCTGTGTGCCGATTTTTTTTTATTGTTTATTTGTTTTCGGGAAGTTTAAAAATAATATTCGATCACTTACAAAACTATTCATATAGGTGTAAATTATTCATCTTCTCATAGACTTGCTGTTCCTGGAACGGCCCTGTATAGACTCTACTATACCTGGTGATGCATCGCTGTGGGACATAGGAAATCCTATGTAATTTATAATGGGGTCAATTATTGGCTCCCCTAATTATTTTAGAGAAAAATCTATTAAAGTTTATTGAAGAGCACGCAAATCTACGTCCATGGTAACAACTTTAGATTTTTGGTTAACCCGTTTGCTAGTTAGATGCTTAAATATTTTTAAAAATTGTTACATTATTATCGCCTCATATTTATGAACAACAATAAAAATACCAGTTAGCGGGACATAACGTTGTCATTTTGAAATTTAGTGCCTTATTATTATCAAAAAATCGTAGAGCGAAAAGATTAACCATGAGTTATACTACTGAAGAAAAAGTATTGATGATTAAATGGTACTATCAAGGAAATAGTTACCAAAAGGTGTCAGATTTGTTCGCTGCTCAGTATCCGAATAGACCGATACCCGGAAAATCAACAGTGGCTATCAAAAAATTTGAGACCGATTTGAGCAAAGGGTTTTCGTGTATCGGCCAGTAATGGAATAACAAAACAAGCGCTATTAGTTACCCATGTTTACATGCTTGTATTTAGTTAAACCGTCTATTTTTCTTACATTGCCTATGTGTTATATTTAACTAAACCGGTATACTGTATAGACTATACTATAACTATAAAAATATTGCTTTATACAGGGTGTTTTCTAATTGCGGAAAGAAAATTTAAAGGTGTATTTCAAAGTCATTTTTATAAAAAAGGTTATATAAATGTGGGTCCCAATTTTTTCGTTCTCAAGATACAGGGTGTTAAACTTTATAAAAACCTAAAAAAATTTAAAATTTTTTTAAATAAAAAATTGTTAGACCAGATATAAACGCTATTTAATTAAGTATTTGTTGTTGTTACATAATTATTGGTAATAAGAAGTTACAACACTTGTAATTTGTAAATTTAAATGTAATTTTAAGTGTTTCATACTGAAAAAATATAAAAGTTGCAAAAAGTCAGTCTCGTCTATATTCGCTAAGATGCGTCCTATGCCACTATTGGTCTCACTTATTAAAATTAGTTCAGAAGTAGATTAACTTTCTATTTCAACAAATACCACTGCCAGATTTTATGAAAATCGAATAAGGCATATTTAAGATATTATTAAAAACCCGACCCTGCATCTCCGGACCTATGTTTATACGAATTTTTTTCATAAAATTGGCTTAGAAATTCTTTTACCGCAAATAGTAAAAACCCTGTAAAAATCAATAAAATTTTATTACACACTACAAACTTTCTTTGTTTTCTTGTATTATAAATAATTGCAGGAGATGATGCAGAAATCTGTAAAAAATCTCTCTTTTTGGCAAGTTGTGGTAATGCATCTCCGCGGTGCATTTTAAGTTGTTAAATTTCAAGTCTTCGGTGCCATGATTGGCATTATTTATTATTTATAAAAATAAAAGAGGTTGTTTATATTCAGGCGGCAAGGCAAGGTGAAAGAACTTGAACGATTTTAGTGATATAAATGAGTTTAAAAGTAGACATGATACGATGGTACCAAAAATTAGTCTTTTTATTATTCAATAGAAAGCATTTTTTTATCTTTGGACAATCCACGAAGGCTGAAAACCTAAATACTAACGTACCGTGGGTGTCTTAAGCAGGGTAAGAGGAAGTTTGTTAACACGGGACTTAAAAAGTTGAAGATTTGGGGGGAAGGAAAGACCTCCGCTGGCAGCAGGTTCCACAGTCTAGAAACTTTAGGGATAAAAGAACGAACGAAATGGGAAGTTCGGGGCCTGTCCAATTAAACTGTATGGGGATGCATACGCGCTGTACCACGAGTTTCTCTGTTGGGAACTGCAAAATGAAAAATGAAAATAATAATAAAAATACAGGGCTCATTAGATTTTTACACGGACCATGAAATTAATTGGCCCTGGAGGTAGCAACGTCAGGAAAACAAGAATTTTAGGTTAGCTGATTTTTTGATATGTTGTTCTTCCTCGTCTTTCGAGTAGTTCCTTGGCTGTCTAGCGGGCGGTAGCGGTTGCGTTGGCGCCGAGCTGTGACCTTGACATTTAGAGATCACCGATATGTCAAAAATACATACCTTATTTATTATTAATATTATTAATAATATTATTATTAAAACATACCGAACGGTTCAGAAATTGGAAGGGTGTGACTGTTTTAGCAATGATAAAAGTGTCTGGTAATAAAAAAATTTATTAGATATTAATTAATTCTTTCTTGAAAACATTGCTATCCCCTGTACTATATATTTTATAGTGAATATAATAAATGAAAATTTTTGAAATTGCTGCTGGGCGCCATTTTGTGAATTAAAGTTAAATGGAAAGGAGGTCTTGTGACACAACCTGCTAAAGATTACCTTATTTGAAAGGCCATATTTCCGAAAATAATAACGTTGGACATAATTAATGTACTATTTTTGTAAAGCTTTTAAATTTTTTTTTAATTTTGCAATAATACACGGGGTGCTTTATTTATAAAATTCTACACTTGCAGGACCCAACAGAGAAACTCGTGGTGCCGCACGTATGCATCCCTATAGCGTTTACCTGAACAGGCCCCGATCTTCTCACTTTGTTCGTTGTTTTATCCCCAGAGTTTCTAGATTGTCAAACTGTCCGCGAAGGTCTTCACTTCCCTTGAAATTTTAAAGTATTTAAGTCCCGTCTTACCTTGCTGAAGACACCCACCTTAGTATTTAGGCTTTTAGCGTTCGAGGATTGTCCAAAGATAAAAAAATATATATTTTGTCCCACTCTCTACATACAAAAAATAAAAATCTTGCAAATAGAATATGGATTTTCTTGAAAATATATTTTTAACCCTAAACAAATTTTCTTAAGGAAAAACAATATTCTTGCTTCAAGAAATTGCATTATTTTCATATTAAATAATATTATTCTTACTATGTATTCGTCAAACAAGTATATATTTTAAAAATAAGACACAATTTGTCTAAAATTAAGAATATTATGATAAGAGATATTTAAAGAAAACCTTTTCTAACAGAAAAACTTAAATTTCTTTAGCCAAGACAAAGTAATATTTTTATTTTCTATATAAAACATAATTTTAACTTGGAATAAAATTCTTGTTGATTTAATATTATTTTTGTTAAAGACAATGGATTTAAAAAAAAAACTGAAAAACATATTTATTTTACAGTCAAAACAATTTATATTTATTTCTTTCAATTAAAAAAATTTAGGTTTTGTATTATTAAACCAAAATATTATATTCTTGGTTACCCTAATTAGGTATCAAAGATATTTTCCTTATTCATTTTTGCAAAAAACGTTGCCCAGGGAGGTGCGTATCGGCGAACCAAGAAACAAGAAACGCAGAAACAAAAAATGTACTAAGGAGATTAGGAAAAGTTGAATAGATAGCCAAAAAGTAAGATGGCTGCAGGCCGAGGAGGTTTTTGAGGAAAACGTCGACACCACCATGGTCTAAGCGCTGAAAAATAACGAACACTACATAAATGGTAATAAACTTGGCAGAAAGAAGGTGTGGGCTCCGAAGAAACCAACGAAGTTAGATTGGTGCGATGATCTTGCTTGTAGAAATGGAGTAAAACGCGTCGCCCCTCAGGCGCGTTATACTACCTGATTTGGATTTAAATAGTAAGTCAGACGATTTTTTAAAGCTTTTGTTAAAAAAAAAAATATATTTTAATAAACTGTAAAACATATATATTTTTTTTCAATTATTTTAGTTAGTTAACCTCAATTTTTACTAAAAATCATAATCAATAGAATTGTTTTTGTTATACACTTTTAAGTAGTTTTTGCTATTTAATTTGGTAGTCTCAAAAATATTATTTTTAAAGTCTTGATTTTGCAGTTATGAACCACCATGTAAATCCTAAAAAATGTGTTATGGCTTTTAGCATTTCGGATAAAGCAAAAAGTTTTATGAAAAATACCTTTTATATATATATATATATATATATATATATATATATATATATATATATATATATATATATGCTTATAATATATATAATATAGCTTTACTGTGAATATTTTCAGCACGATGATCCAACTACCCCATAAAACTACAATGTGTGTCCACGGATGAACTTTTATATATATAAAAGTTCATCCGTGGACACATTGTAGTTTTATGTGTAGTTGGATCACCGTGCTGAAAATATTCACAGTAAAGCTACTATCGTGCTGGGACTATCGGACTTCCGTCCTTCACAAAGAAAGTACTGAAGAATACATTAGAAATGCCGGATGCAGAGCACCAAAAATTCTTGTTTTTATTAACATCAGAGCTGTACCAGGGAGATTTCTATTAATAGGAGCCTAAACGCCTCAGCAAGGTTGGCTCTAAAAGATGTTTCCAGAAGGTCTAACATAACATTATAAAAATATTATACTTTTAAAAGCTTTGTTTTATAATAATAATGTGATTAATTAAATTTTTATAACAATCTTTTGTTTTAAATGAAAACTAAGTAGTTCTATTTGAAGAAAGTATTTAATTATGATATTCTTTGACCAAGACAACCCTAAAGTAATATATTCTTGGTCAAAGAAATGTATTCTTAACTGAAGTTTTAATTTGTTTTTGCTGAAGAAAACATATGTTTTAAATTGATCGCTCGACAAGAATATATTTTCTCCAATAAAATTAGTGCTTTTCTTCGCTAGAAAATCGCATCGACAAAAAATATCTACAAAGAAAGCATTAATATTCCTAACTTAAAAATTATGTTTACTTAACTAAATCTACCTTTATGCTTGTACTAAATTAATGTTTTTAAGAATATCATTTACTGATAAGAAGAATATATTCTTTTCGTTATATACAACTCACAACGTGTCTTGCAAATTGTTTTAAGTTAAAACATCTTTTTTTGTGTGTATACAATTACCGAAAGCACTATCAAGGTCTTTAATATATTATAATAATAAAAATACCACCTTGGTTATATCTACCCTTAGTAGTTTTGGAAATATGGCCATCAAAATAGGGTGTTTATGTTATTATTAAACGACCACCCTTTTTGTAGTAGGTAAGGGTATCGACTTTATATTCTCGGAATAGAAAAGCCATATCTTTGCCGTAAATATTTCAAAAATTGTTAAGCCACGATTTTGTTACTTATGCCACTGTTTATAAAGTCGCAAAAAACAAATGCTTTTAAAATTATTTCATTTCATGACGTCACTTACAATTTAAACTTATTTAAAACAGAAGTTAACCAACTTTGTTTTGTTCATGATTTAAAATGATCTCAAATACGCGAAAATATGGTTTAAGTATTCCTTAGTAGCTTTGAAATCATGTGATACAAGACCCCTCTTTCCATTTTTTTGTCAAATTGAACCCAGCAGCCATCTTAAAATTTTATTCGTAAATTTTAGTATAAAATATATACTATATTAACGTAATAAAAAATATAAAAAAAAATATGGGAAGTGATATTAAAAAAGTGAACTGTATTATTACAAATATATTTTATTGAAATGTTTTTTATTGTTGATATGTTCTAATACAAACATTATTTTGCTTTTTCTTCGAATAAATCTTTCATTAGCATTTTGTTTTTCATTTCCCTGATTCTTCATACTTTATTATTAAAATCTTTTAAGTTACATGTTAAATATTTTATGTGGTTGGAAACCCCTTCGATCTGATCATAAGAATCTATCTCCTGCTTTCAAGAAAAAAATCCAAATAAACTGACCAGGAGATTGCGGTATTCGTGGAACTTCATTATGGTTTGGTAGTGTATGATATAAACCCAAAAGAAATGTTTTAAGTAGCAACAAAGACAATTATGGTTTTAAACTATAATTGTCTTTGATAGCAATAAGGATACGTTCATAAATTTATTAAACAAGTAGTTTATTAACGTTGTGTAATCATATTTCTGAGGAGATTTAGTTTGAAGTTTTGGAACTTGTAAATCTAAATTAATTAAGTTAAAATAAAATTTATTGTGGTTAGTTTTACCGGTAGTCAGATTTCCCCGCTCCTTAAGGTGGATAATAGAAGTTTTAAACCGTAAACCACATAACAGGATAGCCTTAAAAATATTTTAATTATTTACACAATCGCTCAAAAATATTTATTTTATAGTTCTAAGATATTATTTCTCAATTAGTCATGTATGATTATAAAGAAGCTAGCCTACTTCAATGCAAGTGATGGCAAGGATACCGTGAGGGCGTAGAGAAAATTAGATTTAGAAATAGTAGAACCAACAGTAAAATTAAACAAATTTAATGAACAACCACGACAACCTACTAAAAGAAAACTTGATACTGATAATGACATTTATAGTGAAAATGAAACATCTAAAAAAATAAAACATGATAACACTCCCGACCATGAATCTCATGGTATTAAAGAAGACATGATGAAGACAATAATGATAACAATACGGATTGGCCTGAAGGTTTATCTGAATTTCTAACTCCAAAGAGACAAAAACTATAAAGGGTTAGTGCTTCATCCTTATAATTCAGTATTTATGTTACAGTTTAAGGGTACGGAAGTTTTTCTATTTGTATAACAAAGTATGACTCAAAAAAGAACCAATAAAAATACAAAACGTAAAGATGGGAATCCAAGAAGAAAAAAGCAACAACAAAACCACGTAAAACAAGTAAAAGGCGTGGTAAAACACTTAGTTTCAAAGAGGCAACTAAACAAATTAAAAATAGTATACTAAAAACAAACCAAGAGACCTAAATGGAGCACTAAAGATTGCAATACAAAAAGGCTAACACACTCAAGAATAAAGTGAGACCTTCCCGTATCATTACGATCCCGAAGCAAGGCGGATTTTTACCACTTATTCCTATATTTGCAGGATTAAGTGCCTTAGGGAGCTCTCACTGGTTCAGCTGCAGGCATTGCAAAGGCCGTTAACGAGGCAAAATCGGCAGCTGAACAACTGAAGGAAGCTCAACGTCATAACAAATCAATGGAAGCAATAGCTCTAGGCAAAGGTTTATGTCTTAAGCCACACAAAAAGGACTAGGTCTTTTTTACGACCACCGGACTATCAAAACAACTACCCATAAAACTACCAATGCAACCACTAACAAATATTGAATTAAATAATTATATAAAAAAGTTAAGAATTCCTAATTTTAGAGGTGTTTTTATGAAAGATGCCTTACCGAAAAAATACGAAAAACAGAATCGGGTATTGTTAATTTGGACAATAGTAGTGGACCAGGTACACATTGGACTGCTTATAAAAAGCATGGTGTTAATATTAGTTATTTTGATAGTTTCGGTAATTTGTCTCCTCCTACAGAATTAGTTAATTACTTCTATTCAAGTGGCCCCTGTAATATTCTGTACAATTACGATTCCTATCAATCTTATAACAGTGTAAATTGTGGTCATTTATGTTTATCTTTTCTTATATTGTACTTAAAAGCAGTATATATATATATTAAATAAAAACATATAAAAAAGCTTAGTTATTATTTATTTCTTCTTAAGTTATCCTCATGTCCTACCTTTACCCTGTCTGGTCGAACCTCGCTGTTACGTCCAACCGAAGATTTATCCACCTATAGTATTAAATGAAAATGAAAGGGAAATTATGTTTTGGGTTTAATAGAATTTTGAAAGTTTACAGTTCTATACCCAATATAGATGGTACAAATAAAAGATGTATTTCAATGCATGAGATTATAACAATTCCTGAGGGAATTTGTACTTATGACATGGAGGGGATGTATAACACCAACTACTTGCGTTTTCAGAACATGTTGAGGAGAGTTTAAAAGGAAAAAACCAAGGCACAGAGAGAAGAAAACCATATCTAGTTATTAAAGCTAGGGTGAAATACACCAAAATGTAGTGCAATAAAGAGTAATTTAGAGATTAGCGGTGCTTAACCGCGTCAGTGCTGGGTTTTAAGAAAAGAAAGCTTGAAAAAAATAACAACATACATCAGATCGACCTCTAAATATTTTTAAAGTAAACACAATCTGTGCTGAGTGTAATTTTCAGTAAACAAATCAGTTTCACAATGGCAAAGTAGTTCACAGTAATTCACATGTTTTATCCCTCCTCATTACCCGTGGGCAAAAATCATTGAAAATCCATTAAATTTTATCTATCTACCAACTAACACACGGTATGTTGATGAAATAATCCTTAAAATAACCGATTAAGATTGGATAGATATCATCGTAGTTTTAGAGAAGAAGTGATCACAATCCCAGATTACATCTAAAGAAGACCACTTAAACACGTAATATGGTATTTTATGTAATATATATAGCTCAAGTTTCCTACCACAATAACTACTTCTCAATCATGTAAATGGTAGCCTAACGCCAACAAAACACTATACACAGAAAAGGTATAAAAATAAACCAAATGTTATTGGAGAAAGGAGTAGTAGTGATTCAGAAAGCCCAAAGAGTTGACATCTGCAAATAAGGAATTTTTGCTCTCGATTAGGATGTCAACTAAAAAAGCTAAAAGTCAAGATTCTAAAGCTTAAAAAATGTTGGTCTAATTTTAAGCTAGTTGTAAGGATCAATTTTAGAAGACTCCTTTTATTAATAAGGTGTAACTGTCAACTCTGACACTCTTAAAGTTGAAGAGAAATTATGAGTTTTAATATATTAAATGTTGATGAAAGTGTCTATTCTGACACTTCAATAGTGAACAATGAATATCACACACATCAGCCCCTGCTCATCATGTGTTGTGTATTTAATTGGTGATGGCTAGTCGGCGGGTTATTCAAGTAGACTGTTAGGAGCTGTAAACATTTTGTTTAAAACCCTCTAAATTAGAAGTCATCTAAAAAAATTATATGAAATCAGGAGTTGCCTTATTAAAGTTAAGACGTGTTAATAAAAAATATTATATTTAATAAGTTTTTTGATATAACTCCTTTAAAATATTCCCTATGTTTTGGTTACTTCTTTTTTAATTTTATTACATACTTTTTTTTTTTGTTTGATTGTTGCGGTATAAAAATTTATATTATGTAATTTTTATTGATAAGGTTTCCCTGCCTTTTTTCTAATTTTTTTCGATTGCAAAATTCTAAATATGTTATTTAACTTTTGGGACATTCAACATAAAGCTTGCAATACTTATTTAATGATAAGTACCATTATCCTAAACGCATTTACTGTACTAATAACTATTAATGATGGATGCCATCATCCTAAACGCATTTTTTGGCATTTTCATCATAAATTATTAATGACGGATGCCATCACATTATCTGCAACACGTGGCCCAATAACGGCCAGTGCCCACTTTCGTGTCTTTTGATCCTTTTGCCATTGCCTTGCCATTAAAGAGTGTTGGCAATGCCAGTAAATTAAATGTACAACGCCGGCAAAAATGTTATATGGGCATTTATTTAAATGATGTATGGTCACAATATTAAAAATTAACGGTATGTTGCGCTATTTTATATAGAAACGAGGTTTAGGTTAAAATAGGTAAAAAGTAATATATTCAATCAAAATGTTTTAAAATCCAGATTTTCTCCACTCAGTGTGTATTTAAAGTTTAAATTACGAAATGTATGTCATTTATTAAAGAAAATAGCATATATCACTGGAAGTAGTAGTAAGATAGGTCAATTTTTATTTTTCACAGAATACTTACTAAGCAAACAACTTTTTGAAGACCTTTTGTTTTATAACAAACATGCAAAAACCGAATATTTGGATTTTTTATGGCCATCATGCTAATGTAGCTTAACTTTACAAAAATTATACACATTAAATTTTTATCATCAAGAGGCTTTAACCCAATGACATGACATAATGGACCGGCCCTGACGCATTGCTGCTGTAAATTTATTTGCGGCCAACGAAAGAAGAGAGGTCCGAGAGAGGATGGAGCTAATTACGGCAAGAAAGCCCGGCAAGTAATGGAATTCTAAATGTGGAATATGGGGTTTAAAGCATATTTTCAGAACATTGTGCTTCTTTGTTAAACTTTTTCGACTTTTTATAAATAGAATAATGCATTTTTAGTACATTATATACATATTTTTACTACCTATATAATTTTGTAAAGTTGTTTTTGTTACTATTCTTGGGTGTTTTTTATTAGATACCGCTTACTTCAATCCTAATTCTTTTTTATATATTGAAAAACATTCGTTTATCCTTTGTCTAATGTAGTTTTTATGATTTAAACGTATATTTTGTGTTAAAGTAGCTGTAAAAATAAAGAATTAAACATAAATTTTTAGAGATTTTGAAAAGTTTTTTTTTAGGATGTGCGTGGTTTTTTATTGAACTTATACACATTAAATATTATAAATAATAAATAGCAATGCATGT
>JACEGR010011625.1:0-14281 GCA_014170235.1 Listronotus bonariensis | reverse complement strand
ATAAAGTATAAGGTAATAAAAAGAACCAGAAAATAAGCTTTCAGAATGTGAAAACCTGGTCGAAATCGGTAAAGCCGTTTTTAAGTTACAGCGTTTTAAAGATATTGGTAGCAAAGTTTTGACACATTTTTTGTTTAGTAGTGTCTCTGGGGCTAAAGGGCTGTAATCAAAAAACTGGCAAAAACGTCTGGAGATATTAATGTTACTTTATTAATGACCCATAATAAAATGCGAAAAAAATTATTACCGGAATCACACACCTCTAAACTTTTTGTAATTTTGCATCTGTTCATTGACCACCCTGTATACCATGAACATTTGATTATTTTTTAAAAATCATTTTGTGCCATGTCATCTAGACGAAATGGGCATTAACATACCGAAATCCGCAGCTTAAAATATTTTTTATTTCCAAAGTTACTACAAGTTAAATATGGTGCTAAAAATTGCTTGTCCCGATTTTTTTGGCGAGCACTTTATATCGTTAAAATATATCGTTTTTCGTTTTAAGTGAAATACTCTATACAATCAAAAGTTTTGGTCAAACCAATTTTTAGGATAAAACTGTTTACCTAAAAAACATGAAATACCCATTTTTGCCAAATTTGATCTTGATTAATTGTTTTCCAACCATGCGAAAGATGGGGACTCTAATAAACTTATTTGCAATGATCTTTCAAACTTCTGTACACATTTTTAGCTTTATGCAAATTTCTGCAACTTTAAATGTCTCCTTTTACTGGACTTTACCTATACCTTAGACTTGTTAAGCAAAAAATTTAATCGTAATAAAAAAAAATAAAGCCAAGTTATGACCGTAATAATTTTTTAAGCTGCAACCATAAGGTAAAAAAATGGCTATAAATTAAATACATATTATTTAATACATATTGTTCATGCTATCAATTCAGCTGCTATTAAAGGTGCATTTTAAAATTTAATTAGAGCTCCGCAAAATATGGTCAAGTGGAACAAAGTTGTGGTTTAGCGCAAGAATATATTATAAAAGTTTTAGCGAAATCTATATAGTTAAGTGCCGATAACCGACTTTAAATTTTAATTCACGTGACCCAAAAGCAATATATTTTACAGTTTTTATAGATTTGTTTATACAAGATGTAATGTAATAGTTAGCAATTAATAAAACTAATAAACTCTCAGTAAAAATAAATATATATTTTTTATATACAGGGTGTCATTAAAAGGTCTGTAAAGAATGCTAGCACAAACTCTTTGGGACAATACAACAATCTAGCGCAATTTACCTTTGTTAAAGATTGATCGTTTTAAGATACACTTCACTTTATTTAGCTCTTCTTTAAATATAAAAAAAAAAAAAATATTTTTTTATAACAATATTTTTTTTTTTAATTAGGCTTTTGAACGATTTCAAGTCTAGGATTCAAAATATGTTAACGATTTTGTTGTAAAATACAGCTGCAGTCCTTTGCTTATTTTTAAATTGTTTTAATTATTTTACCTTAGTAAGTTATGGCTTTAGTATACAGTGCGTGCATAAAGTCAGGACAACCCCTTCTAACTTGTTTAGTATTGCCACATGAAAATTTTGGGACATTAATTAAGCAACACAAACCAATTTACGACGTTTCGTCAACATCTCAGTTGGCGAAACGTCGTAAAGAATGTCCAACAAACGAACGGATTGAAAACCGAACGCATTGAAAATGCCAAGTGTGATCTTGGCGAAACGTCTGCAAAATTCCGCAAGGAATACAAACGACCAACGGATATACTCCCGGAATGATCATATTTATACAGGGTGGCGCAGCTCATACGCCTCGGTCTGTGTTACGAGAACGGTGTAATATTTTAAAATTATTTTTTTATAGGCATATGCAGGTGCATTGAGAGCATAATTTAAAATTATTATGAATTATACAGGGTGCTCAAAAAAAAGATACATATCAAAGTTAGGTTTTTTAAATGGAACACCCTGTATATTAGTCAATTTTTAAATTGTGGTAACAAAAATAAGGTAAGTTTCATTATCCCTATATCAAAAATGAAAGGTTTTTGAGATAATTAGGATTTTTGAAAAATACACAATAAAAACAATATTTTAATAAAATTTACCCAACTTATGGTTTACTCCGTATAGTATGTTACAATGGTAAAAAACACATTGTAGTATTAACTTAATTTAAATTGGTCGTTAAAAATTATACAGGGTGTTTAAAAATTAACATATATTTTTGTATACTTTTGAGTGCAAATAACTCGGTTATTTCAAATGGAATACCCTGTATATTTTCAGTTAGTCTGACGCAGAAAATATTTCTCTATAAAACTTTATTAAGGTTGTTTACCCTTAAAACTAATATTTTTTAGTTATTTCCTCCTTTATAACTTTGTGCTCAAGTATCTCAATTGTTCTATAAAAATCAAGCAGGCTAGACTAAGCTTTGACACTATTTTAGCTTACTTAGTAAAAATATACACTGATAACAAATCCCGATGATATTTCAATCTATGTTAGATATTTTATTTCTAACTTTTTTTTTTTGGTTAAAATCGTTTTTTGTGTAAGTAAGAAACATTCTTTAAAAATTTTCATTAGACAAGTAGGCTGCGATGGATTAAAATATAGGTGCGTCATTGCAATTTCATTTGTTTAATCTTGACACAGCCCCTAATAGTTGTCAGAACTGGTAAATTTTTATCTTTTCTAATAATTATTTGTTACCTTTATAAAAAAATGAAAACTTATCCTATTCAAGAACGGGTCGATATGATTTTAGTAATTAGAGAGTGTCATGAAAACTGTTTACTGGCATCCAGAGTTTATGCTCAAAAATTTCCAAACCGAAATCATCCAAATAGACGTTCGCTTGAAAAATTACTTCAAGTATTTAAAACATCAGGGAGTGTTGCGTATACAAAACCAAACAGGGAAAAAATTATTTTGGGAAATGAAGACAACGAATTTCGTATAATTGGTGCTTTAATAGAAAATCCCAATACAAGTCAACGAAAGATAGAGTAGTTGACAAATATAAATATCATCCTTATCACTATCAAATGCATCAGGAACTGTATGAAGCGGACTTTTATAGACGAATTGATTTTTGTTTGTGGGCTTTGGATAAAATAGCGGAAAATGAAAGTTTTTTTGATTATGTCCTATTTACGGATGAATCAACATTTCATAATACTGGTCATGTAAATAGGCATAATTTTCCCTATTACAGTAAAACAAACCCACATTTATTTCATACTTTGGACCACCAAAATAGATGGTCTGTTAATGTGTGGGGAGGAATATTGGGAACAAGACTTGTAGGTCCTTTTTTTTTTGAGGGACACTTAAATGGCGAAATGTTTCTTCAATTTCTAAGGTACAATTTGCCAGAAATTTTGGAAAATATTCCTCTTAACATTAGAAGAAATATGTGGCTGCAATTGGATGGTGCTCCAGCACATTTTCAAGCAAATGTTAGACAGGAATTGGATGCAAATTTTCCTCATAAATGGATAGGAAGAGGAGGTGAACAAAGTTGGCCAGCAAGATCTCCAGACTTAACATGTGTCGATTACTTTTTATGGGGATACATTAAAAATGTTGTATATGACATGCCGCCAACGACTGCTGGGGATATGAAGGAAAGAATTAGAGCAGCTTTTCATAGTGTAACACCACAGATGCTAACCAATGTTAAGCAATTATTTGAAAAGAGAGTACGCCTTTGTATCGAAAATGATGGACGTCATTTTGAACATTTATTAAGTGATTAGGTTAGTTAATTTTAATGTTCTATTATTTAATTTTTTATTTTTTACTTTTTTGCTGTTACCCGTTCTGATATATTTTTATTTTATTAAAATTATGTTTGCAAAACAATTACTAATATTTTTGTTTTTATTTTATTAAAAATAAATAGTAATAGCACAGAAAAATATTAATATTTAGGCCCTTTTCTAAAGTAAGTAAAAGTAAATGAAATTGCAATGATGCACCTATATTTTAAACCATCGTGCATCGCAGGCCACTAGACTAATGGATATTTTAAATTAATGTTCTTTAAATACAAAACCGATTGTTACCGAACATTATAAAAGTTAGGTATAAAATGTCTAATATAAATTTTATTAAAATAATATCGAAAGGTGATATTAGTGTTGTACAAAGAAAAAAAATATTTTTACCACACAAGCTAAAATAATGTCAGAGCTACGTCTAGCCTCCTTGATTTTTATAAAACAATTAGGTTTTTGGAGCACAAAGTTATAAAACAGAAAGTAACTACAAAAATATTAGGTTTAAGAGTAAATAACCTTAAAAAAGTTTTATAGGGAAATAATTTCTGCTTCGGACCAACCAAAATTACACAGGGTATTCCATTTAAAATAGGCGAGTTATTTGCACTCAAAAGTATACAAAAATATATGTTAATTTTTAATCACCCTGTATAATTTTTACGGACCAAATTAAATTAAGTTAATACTACAATGTGTTTTTTACCTTTATTACATACTATACGGAGTAAACCATAAGTTGGGTAAGTTATATTAAAATATTGTTTTTATTGTGTATTTTTGAAAAATCCTAATTATCTCAAAAACCTTTCATTTTTGGTATAGGGATCGCTAATAAAACTTACCCTATTTTTGTTATCACAATCCAAAAATTGACTAATATACAGGGTGTTCCATTTAAAAAACCTAACTTTGATATGTATCTTTTTTTTGAGCACCCTGTATAATTCATAATAATTTAAAATTATGCACTACTTCATTGTAAATATTTAAAAAAAAATCACCTGAATAATTTTTATAAATAGACCTATTTATTGTTATGCTTTTGACGATTGTGATCTCTTATAGATTTAAGGATAGTGATTATCAAAATCTGTTGAATCAGTTTAAAGATAATAAACGAGCAGAACAAATATTCTCAAACAATTATGATCCTGGAGACATTGCGGCGGCCAAATTTAGTTGGGATTCTGCAAAAATATGGAGTATCTCACCTCCAGATCGAGCTAAGATGATTGAGGAAGTAAATTCGAGTAAGTTCTAGTGTTTAATTGTTTTTGATTTAAAAATGTTTTTGCAATGCACCTGCATATGCCTATAAAAAAATAATTTTAAAATATTACACCGTTTTCGTAACACAGACCGAGGCGTATGAGCTGCGCCACCCTGTATACATATATAAATATATATATATATATATATATATATATATATATATATATATATATATATATATATATATATATATATATATATATATATACGGTTGCGTGATCGAAGATTGTACCGCGTGGTTGGTTTCGGTATTTGCTCCGTGTCAGGGATGTGTGCCCTAGTCCGTGGCGCGTCGTCATGTGTTGTCGGTTGTGCTATTTCAGTTTTTCGTGGTATGAGGGTTTTCCAAGCTGCTGGTAGGTGTAAGGTATCATCCCTTACATTAAGTTCTCCACTCTTTTGAATTTCTATTGATTCGCGGATTAGCCTTGTTTTGTGGTGGTTAATATTTGCTACTTGTTTACAATTCTTTTTGGCGCCATGGCAAAGTTAAAACCTTTACTTAAGACGCTTATTTCAGCTTCGGAAGATTGGTACATGGACATGGAAGCTGAAATAAGCGTCTTAAGTAAAGGTTTTAACTTTGCCATGGCGCCAAAAAGAATACCAACTGAAGACATAATCGCCAACGTGGAGACATGCCTATCATCGATGGAAGGACAAGCTGCAGAACAGATTAGACAAGACGTGGCAAAAATACTAAGAACAACCACGCCCCCACAAGATAACATGACCTTCAGCGAACGACAAGCTCTTAAATCCCTCAACAACAACAAGGAGATTACCATAGTGCCAGCAGATAAAGGAAACACCACTGTCATAATGGACACAAAAGACTATCAACAAAAGATCCGAAATCTTCTCGACGACCCCTGCTACAAACCAGTCAAAAACGATCCTACCACGTACCTGGAGAAAACCACCAAAGTAAAAATCAACGCTGCACCAATTGATGCCGAACTTAAGAAAAAACTAATCCCTAGGGAGAAATCCAGCCGATGCCCCAAGTTTTATGGTTTGCCCAAAATCCACAAACCAGATGTTCCCCTTAGACCCATAGTCAGCGCCTACAATTCACCAACTTAAAAACTGAAAAAACATCTAGCAAGCATTCTTCAACCACTAACGGAGAAAGCCGATTCGTATGTGAAGAACTCAGCCCATTTCACCCAAATACTTGACTCACTGAAACTGGATAAGGACGACATACTTGCAAGCTTTGACGTCAAGTCACTTTATCCTAGCATACCTGTGGATGAAGCACTACAACAAATAAAGGACAACGAAGATCTTCCAAATTATGTGACGGAACTTGCACAACATTGTCTCAAAAATGCGTATTTCAGTTTTAACTCTCAAATCTACCGCCAAACAAATGGAGCAGCAATGGGATCTTCCCTCTCACCAGCAGTCGCCAACCTGTTTATGACTTATTTCGAGAAGAAAGCCATAGAAACAGCTGACCTAAAACCCAAACTATGGATTAGATACGTCGATGACGTATTCATCGTATGGTCTTTCGGTAGGGAAACTCTTCTTGGCTTTCTTGATCATATAAACTCCATTCACCAAAGAATCCAGTTCACAGTGGAATTCGAAGAAAACAACCAACTACCATTTCTCGATGTACTTGTTATCAGGACACAAAATGGCGATCTACAACACACAGTCTACAGAAAACCAACCCACACAAATAGATACCTAAATGCTGAGTCCCACCACCACCCATCACAAATTCAAGGAGTCGCCACTACATTAATCTCGAGATCAATAAAACTAACTGACGACATCAACAGAGATAATGAAATTAGCAACATAAGAACCGCCCTCAGACAAAATGGCTATAAACCCAGCATGATAAGAAGAGCTATCAATCAACAACGTGCAGCCAAGGAAAGAAGACCCTTCAGACAGCAAGTTAACAACTGTTCTTCCATACGTTAAAGGTACCACAGATAGAATAGTTAGGCTTCTCCGCAAGCACAACATTACAACAATCTACAAACCCCAACAGACCATCGGATCCACACTTAGAAACCCCAAGGACAAAGTAAAACTGGAAAACCAGGGAGTCTACAGCATCTCATGCGGCACCTGCCATCAAACCTATATAGGCCAGACAAACAGAAGAATTTCTGCTAGGCTAGAAGAACATAAACTAGCCATACGAAATAAACAAATGACATCTGCTTTATTTCAACACCACCTAGAAACAGGGCACAACATAGACTTTAGCAGTTGTAAACAAGTAGCAAATATTATTCACCCCAAAACAAGACTAATCCGCGAATCAATAGAAATTCAAAAGAGTGGAGAACTTAATGTAAGGGATGATACCTTACACCTACCAGCAGCCTGGAAAACCCTCATACCACGAAAAACTGAAATAGCACAATCAACAACACATGACGACGCGCCACGGACTAGTGCACACATCCCTGACACGGAGCAAACACCGAAACCAACCACGCGGTACAATCTTCGATCACGCAACCGTATAAAAGGGACCACCACAAATTCAAATTCAATTCAAATTCAAAAGATTTTATTTCCTCAATTAAAAAGTATAAAATACAATAATTGAAAAAACGTCAATAAAAATACAATACTAAATTTTAAACTACACTTAAAAAACATGGAAATAACATAAAGTACATTAATTAAATACACAAATAAAAAATTAAGCAACATTTGCAAGGAACTCATCAAAAGTGTAACAATTAATTTCAAGTAAATATTTTTTTAACCTTCTTTTAAATATATGCACACTAACAGAATCTCTAATATTTGCGTTGAGCTTGTTAAAAAATTTGCAGCCTGTATAATATATATATTTTTGATATTCCACAGATCTATGCCTATCTGGCAACAATAGAGTTTTTAACCTGGTATCATAACTGTGTGCAGTTCTAACCCGTTCAAAAATAGTTTTATTTCGATAAACAAAAACACAAACTTCTAAGATATAAATACTCACTAGTGTCAAAATGTTAAGGTTTCTAAAAGCGTTTCTGCAGGATTCTCCATATTTTAAACCAGCGACTAGTCGGATAGCATATTTTTGTAAAATAAAAATTCTAGTGACATTGGCACTCCTACCCCAATTTAAAATGCCATATCTAATGCGAGAATGAAAATTAGCAAAATAAAGAGTTCTAAGTACGCTTTGGCTGCAATGCATAGACATAAAATTAAGCGCATAACAACAACTGCGCAATTTGGCAGACAGTGCATCAATATGGAAACTCCATTTTAAGTTTTTATCAAAAGTAACACCCAACAATTTAGAAGTGTCCGCAGGCTTTAAATTATGCTCTGAATTCCTAAATAACTCAAAATCACTATTATTATTATCTCTTAGCGAAAAATTTACAATTGTAGTCTTGTCTTTATTTAAATGGAGTTTGTTCTTTTCAGACCATAACAAAATATTTATGTACAGTTTTTCAGCAATGGCCTTTATTTCAGCCGCAGATTTACCGACAATTAAAATGTTAGTGTCATCAGCATAGGACACAACATAAATATTTTCTGACATTTTGGTTATAAAGTTAAATAAATCATTAGCAAAAACAAGAAACAAAAAAGGTCCTAGAATAGAACCTTGTGGAACTCCTTTCTCAATAATATTACAATTACTTTGAGCGTCATTAACTTTTACGTATTGTCTTCTATTTACTAAGTATGATTCAATATAATTTAGCGGTTTGCCCCTTACCCCATATCTAAACAACTTAGCCAGTAACAATTTATGATCGATAACATCAAATGCTCGCGAAAAATCAATAAACATACCCAAAACTAAGTCTTTCTTATCAAGAGAATCCACAATTATCCGCTGGAACTCGCACAATGCCGTCTCAGTGCTTTTATCCAAAGTTAAACCATGCTGAGGCGGTGACATTAATTTATTTTTATAAAAGAAAGAGACAAGTTGATCTTTAATTACTAACTCAAAAACTTTTGATATACTAGGTAAAAGGCTTATCCCTCGATAATTTTCAAATATATTGAAATCTCCTTTTTATGTAAGCGAATAACTCCCGCTAACTTTAAAGCATCAGGAAAAACATCATTCTGGATAGATAGATTAATTAAGTGTGTAAGAACATTTGCTATATAATCCTTAAACCTTTTTAAAATATTATTAGAGATTCCATCGTGTCCACATGAATTGGAATTCTTAAGCTTACTTATTCTACTTAAAACATCATATTTACATACAGGAGAAAAGAAAAACGATTTATTATTTAGCGGTACATTTGTATCCAGAAATATTTGATCTGAAGGTCCATTATCTTTAGGCAACGTAAACTGGAGGAGGAAGAAAAGCCTCAGTGAATCATCTGACACCAGTTAGATAGCATTGAAAATGCCAAGTGTGATCTTGGCGAAACGTCTGCAAAATTCCGCAAGGAATACAAACGACCAACGGATATACTCCCGGAATGATCACTCTACATATTCATCTATCCGTGAAACTCTACGAACTAACATATATATATAGAAAAAGGGGCGTTATAGCATATAATTTTAAAGCTTTTAAAAGGTACTTCATAACCCTAGAATATAAAGTCAATACCTTCACCTACTACAAAATGTTAGTACTAATACTTAATAACTTGTCAGTAATAATAATTACTTTTATACCTAGTTAAATGGCCATATTTCCGAAGTTAATAAAGTTAGATATACTTTATGTAGTATTTTCCTAAAGGTCTATTAAATATCTTTTTATGGCCGATTTAATATACTTCTTATTAATACAGGGTGCCTCATTAAAAATAAAACTTCTTGTTTTACTTTGTAAATTATTACCAATATCACCAATAAAAATATTTTTAAAAGAACTTAAAGAAAATCCCACATTAGGTGTATCTAACTTTATTAGCTCTGGATATATGACCATTTAAATTAGGTGTTCAGGTAATTAATAAAGTATGCTATTTTATAGTAAATGAAGATATTTACTTCATGTTCTAGGGTTCTAAAGTAGTCGTCAAGAGCTTTAAAATGTTGTGCTGCAAGACCCTCCCTTTCTATTTTTTTAAATGGCCCTCAACTCCAATCTTTACAAAGTATTCATTTTTTGTATATAATAAAAGTTACAGCATTGTGAACTTGAGAAAAAAGCTCAAGTGCCTCTCTTTACATTTATTGTGTTCTATTATATACATATTTTAACAGAATGTTGTTGGAAAAATTTAGGGGCAAATTCTCCATCGAAAAATATAAAGAAAATTTCATATAAACATGGGCCCGCTTAATAAAGCTTAATAAAATAAGAATTTTTTGTTGTTATTATATAATTGCCAATAAAAAATTATAAAACCCATTAAAAAAAAACCCAAAATGTTCCTTTTGTGGTTTAAAAATATGCAATTAAAAGGATTTTGTAAATTTTTTCCTAAACTAAACTAAAAAGATAAAAATATACTAAAGACAGAAAAGCTGTATTGTTATTTGTTTAATCTAAAGAAAGCACATACATTAACGCATTTAGCGGCGTACGGTTTTTTGTTAAAAATATTTCTTTAGTTGTCGCTCGAGACAACCCTGTACTTATTAAATGTAATCAAGTTAATGTAAAATAACTTTTTAATGCAATAAATTTCAAATAAACACAAAATCACACAAAAGATGTTAAGAATACTTAAGAAAACCATTTTTTTATACAAGTTTAACACCCTATATCTTGAAATCGAGGAATTTGCAGACCCATGTTTAAATAACCTTTTTTTATGTTTTTAACAGTAGAATCTTTTCCTAATATTTTAACCAACATTGGGGAAAATCCTGTATATTTGGTTGCACTAAAGAGCTGAAAGGCAAATATTTCAAAAACGGTTACTAAGACCGATATTTACAAGGTATACCCATTTTGTGTAGAAAATGTAAGAAAGTGCATAGATTTACTTAGGTGGTACAAAAAATTTTGAAAAAGGTTTAAAGTTTTAAAAAATTTAAATGAGTAGGTAACTCACTTTAGTTAATACATAAGAAATAACATTAGATCTTATACTCCTGGCGGACATCAAACTATTATTTGGTATAGTTTGTTAAATGTATTGTAAATAACGATGTAAGAAAAACAATTCCGGACCAAAACAAACCGTTAGGGGGTAAAGAGGGTAGTTTTAAGGGTAAAAATGTTATTTTTTTGCCAGTACACACTGAAAGAAAACAGTTAATTAAACTACCTTTCAGTTGCTTCGTTAATAACCATTCTTTTATTTTTAGGTATCATAGCTATTTTTTTAATAATGATATTAAATTGATCTTTCGAGAACTATTAAAGTTGTCTTTCTGAAATCAAGGTATTACTGTTAATAAATTTCTGCATAACACTAACTAGTTGGTTTAGTTACAATCCATTTACGTGTTAATAAAATCTTACCAGATTTACTATTATGTTGCGGTTTAATTGTGGTCATTAAGTTTATTATTTGTGTTTATTAAATGCATCAAATAAAGTTTCCATTAATAAAGGCAGAAAAAGACCTTCCTAATACTATTAGATATTCAGGTATTACAAGTGGGCACCTTTAATAATCATAACTAAAGTAATTTAGCTAGATATGAATCGTTAAAAATCGATATACTTCGGTAGCGCTCGTCAACGGAAAGTCTTCCAAAACAGGCGCAACGTGCAACGATTTCAGTTTTGTGCTTCGTGTGGTGTGGGTATGGTAGGTTTTTCTTGGCGTATTATTTTTACGGACGCCATTTGACTGATTCCAAAATGGCGCGTGTAAAAATCTTAATTTATTTTAAAACAAAATATTTTATTTCGTTTTTCTATGTTTTTGGTTTGGTTTAGCGTTATGCAGTTTTATAATGGCCTACAAACGTACTTTACAGGAATGGGGCTTTAAACAAAGTGTTATAGAAAGCTTTTAAAGGTAAGCATTAAAATAGATTTGCAACTTCTTAATTAATATTGGTAATTATTTATTCTTTTATTTTTTCGATTAAAAAAAATACTCACTTGTTCTAGAGGCAGTTACTGACATAAACCCTTCAAGAGAGCAAGAAAATATCGTTTTTTTTTATTTATTTATGAATCAACAAACTTTCGAGACCGCGAAGTGAATTGTGTGCTGGGCGAACCTTTTCCTGTTCCGTGGCTGGGCGGGGTAAGCCCATGGTAAAAGACGATGTAAAGTGAATGTCCAGAAATTAAAGCAGGTTCAATAGGTTTTGCGGACACAAGTTTTTAAAATTTTAAATGTTCAGTCATAAATGGCAATTATTTAACAGTTATATTTTTGCAAAACGTGAATATTTCGCTTTTTTATGTGCTATTTGGAATGCCTATTTTATAATAAAATTTCGGAAACTGCTCAAATTTTGTCAAGCAAAACGTAATGAACCCACTTTAATTTCTAGACATTTACTTTACCATGGTTTTACCCCGCCCAGCCACGGAAGAGGAAATGGTTCGCCCAGTAACCCAATTTTAATCGCAAAAATAAAAGAATAAATAATTACCAATATTAATGAGGAAGTTGCAAATCCTTTTTAATGCTTAGTTTTAAAAGCTTTTATAGCACTTTGATTAAAGCCCCATTCCGTTAAAGTACGTTTGTTGGCCATTATTAAACTGCACAACGCTAAAACAAACCACAAACATAAAAAAACGGAATAAAATATTTGGTTTTTAAAAAATATATATTTTTTACTCGTTTATCAGTCAAATGGCATTGGTAAAAATAATAAGCCAAAAAAAACCTATCTCATCCACTTATCACACTTATCTCGTAATACATACAAATTTATAGATTTTAATTCCTAATACTTCTCCATATACTCCCTTGACCATATATATTTTATAAATTTAATTTGCTACAGGAACTAGAGCTTATTTGCTGAAGCAACTAAAGCCATATACTACAATAACTAAGGCTTATACAGTTATAATAAAAAAATGTATTTCATTTATAATTTTTAAACAGTTGCCCCAATAATAATTATATTTGGGCATTTAAATAAACTCATACCAGTGTTTTTTCCAGAGGCAAATGATAGCGCAGCAATTCATAATTATACAGGGTAAGACGAATGTTTTTTGTTTATTATATGCATATTTTACAGAGATTAAAAATTTGACATTTTGGTTTGACCGTTTAATTCCTTCATCATTTTTGTACAAAAAAGGTATACCTAATGTAAATCGATATCTTGGACCATTCTTCATAAAATCGCATTTTAAAAACCAGACATACCCCTATTTTGTATATAACAAAAAAATCCATTTTTGAGGAAAATATTAAAATGTGGTTAAAAATGATGTTTAAAGGCCTTTGAAACTTTATAACACAAATAAAGACTGTTTTTTTAAAATTTTACCATATTTTAATAATTTTCTCAAAAAATTGATTTTTTATTACATACAAAATGGGGGTATGTCTGGATTTAAAATGCGTTTATATGAAAAACGGTTCACGGTATCAATTTAAATAAAGTCTACCTTTTTTGTACAAAACTGATAGAGACATTATACGGTCAAACCAAAATGTAATTTTTTTACCTCTGTAAGAAATGCATTAAATAAACGAAAAAATTCGTCTCACCCTGTATAATTATGACTTACGGCGCATCATTTGCCTATGGAAAAAAGCATTGGTACGAGTTAATTTTTAATGCCTAAATATCATTATTATTGTGGCAACCATTCAAAAGTTATTAATGAAATACTATTTTTTATATTCTAACTTTAAACCTCATAACTCCCTAAGGAAGCGCGATAGAACTTCTTTTTTATATGAAGTACTAACATTATTTTGGCTCACTCTACCACCCCTATCATTTTTGACCTCACCTTTCCGGACACCCTGTATATTCCAGCAAGCTTCATTTTTTGCTACTTTAATTAAAGCTTAGGTATTACCATAATGTTGATATAGTAATACTGATAATAGGATTGAATATCAGTCACAACTAAGTCCATTGAGCAGTAAAAAGTAAATGACTTAATTACCATAATGTCATGGACTAACAGCGGTAACTAGACGACTTTAATAACCACACTACCAATGCCAAATAATGATCGCTAACATATCAGATATTTTTCGGCTATTAAGCCGAGTTAGTTATAGTAACTAATTTGGAAGTAGAAAGTCAACTTTAATTATGACATTAACTGATCTTATCTGTCCCCTATTTAACTGAGATAATTTAGTTATGATTATTAAAACTTTAATTATGGTTGCTAGAAATTTCTCTCAGTGCA
>JACEGR010011624.1:0-14292 GCA_014170235.1 Listronotus bonariensis | reverse complement strand
ATGACATGCTAAAATTTTCGTCTGTCTGATCTGTCCTTAAATCGGCTATTCCATGATAACTCTTATAATTTCCTTACTCTATGGTATTAGCCAATACAACTCAACCTATAACAACACCTCAATTAACTAACTCGTATTGTGACTAGTAGGTTTTTTTTTATATTTGGACAAACCACGAAGGCTAAAAGCCTAAATACTAACGTACCGTGGGTGTCTTAAGCGAGGTAAGAGGGAGTTTGTTGACACGGGACTTAAATACTTGAAGATTTGGGGGAAGGAAAAGACCTCCGCGGGCAGCTAGTTCCACAATCTAGAAACTCTAGGGATAAAAGAACGAACAAAGTGAGAAGTTCGGGGCCTGTCCAGTTGGACCGTATAGGGATGCATACGCGCGGAACCACGAGTTTCTCTGTTGGGAACCGTGAGTGGAGGAACTATACTGGACAATTCTTCAGAGCAAAAGCCATGGAAGTACCTATAAAAAAGCGATAAATCCCCCTCAGCCCGACGATGGGCAAGAGAGGGAAGCCTTTCTGTAAATGAAGAATCATTAACGAGACGAATAGCTCTTCATGAATAGAATTAAGAATGCTTCGGGTTGTGGTGGACGCCATGCCCCAGATATGAGCACAATATTCCAAGGGAGGTCGGATTTGGGACACATATAAAGTGTATAAATTAGAAGCGGAAAAATACTTTTTGGCTCGAAAGAGAAATCCAAGCTTTTTTGAAGCTGCCGTGGTTATAAATACAATGTGTTTATGCCAGTTAAGGTTAGTTTCAAATGTGACGCCCACAAGATTAAAGGTGTCTTTGCTCTGTAAAACTTGGCCGCTCATAAGTAGAGGATGAGTATGTACGCCTTAACTTTCATCTTAAGTGGCTCTAAACTTCTTACTTCCACTTTGTTTTAGGTTTTAATTTTTAATCTAGAGTGTCGCTATTGCAAATATAATGTCATTGTACTTATATTATTTTCTTTTCAAATTAGTAAAAATATACCGGGTATATTAGAAAACAAATAAATTTGTAAAACAATGCACATTTATGAGATATATATCTAAGTACCGAATTTTATTTTGATATTTCAAACAAAGAAAAAGTTATAGGGGTGCGCCACCGGCTGCAAACCGCGGTAATTTGACGTTTTTAAGATTTTTTTATCACTATACAAATAACGGGTGATTATACAGGGTGGCTCATTTTATTAGAATTCTTCTTTTCTGTATTTATTTTTCTAGACACAGGCTATAAGATCGCCGGCCGTTTTTCTCAAATATAAGAAGAACATCGTCGTATTGCGGTTTCAACTTATTTTATCGATCGAAGCCGCCGTTAGGTCGGGTTTCGTATAAAAACTAATAGAAACCGCAGAAATTATTTATAGTTAATCTAACCTTAATAATTATTTATTTTGCGTTGTAAACGTTTAGTTTTTTGTGGTTTTATTGTTTAATATTGTAGTTTAGTTAATAGCACCATTTGG
Source organism: Listronotus bonariensis (assembly GCA_014170235.1). NCBI lineage: Eukaryota > Metazoa > Arthropoda > Insecta > Coleoptera > Curculionidae > Listronotus > Listronotus bonariensis. The sequence goes on along the minus strand of JACEGR010011624.1, from coordinate 12,806 downwards.
AAAACAAATTGGAGTAGTGTAGCGGGATGGGGACAGGCAAATAAAACCACCATTTTATTTATCCTAACTTTTGTGGCTGAATGGACACTTTATCAGGGCCTACAATTAAAAACACTAAAAACACTTTAAACAAATATTGTCAGGCAGAAAAGGCGAAAAAAATACTTATCAGGACGTCATCGTCAGCATTAAAGTCAGCAATTAGATATAACTTAAAATTCCTAAAAAGAGGAATATTATTTATCTGGATTAAGAACAATAAAAAATAAAAATTAGGAAAATGGTATAAAAAATTATTAAGGAATAAAAAAAAAAAAAAGTTATTTATCTATTCGGAATCGAACTCGGGACCTGTCGCTTACGGATCAACAATAGTAACCCTGTAGCTATGAAAGAACTTAAATACATTTTGTAACCCTTTATAATATGCTTTAAGAAATAAGCCGTGATTATGAATTATTTATCCTGTAAGCTTTTTTTCTTTTTCTGGGAATTTTAAAGTTTGTACATGCCTACTTTAATTGGTAATACTTTAATTTTAGTTTTATGAAACGATAAATTTTTTTCTTCTTGCCACTAAAATACTTCTGGCTTTTCTTTTTCTAAAGATGTACATACATATTTTTTAACTTATGAAGAGCTTTGACAAAATCTTCGTAGATGTCAAACGTGTCTCCCAGTTAAAAACAATAAAGCAAATAATTATTAAAGCTAGGTTAACTATTACTATTAAATATATATATATATATATATATATATATATATATATATATATATATATATATATATATATATATATATATATATATATATATATATATATATATATATATATAACAGAACCCAACCCCAACAGAAATCGGTGTTCGATGATGGTTAGTTCTTATCAAACGAGTTTCCTTGCTGATTAATTTTTCTTATATGACGAACAACGATTTTAATTACAATCAAGTTATTTTTTAATATTTTTCTCTAGATACCCAGGCAGGAGATGTGGGTCTGGCAATTTCCCAAGCCATGGCCTTATCCAACGTTCTTCAATGGGTTTTTAAACAAATAGCTGAAGTAGAAACCGTCATGACGTCTGTCGAAAGAGTATCAGAATACGCTGATGCTACAGTGGAAAAAAGTACTGGAAGAGAACTGGATAACTGGCCTTCCAATGGAAGAATAACCTTTGATCAGGTGACATTAAAATACAAGTCAGATGGTAATACCGCTTTACAAGATATAACTTTTGATATTGAAGCTAAAAGTAAAGTTGGGATTGTTGGTAGAACTGGAGCAGGAAAATCATCCATAGTCTCTGCACTATTTAGACTGTATGATTATGTTGGAGAAATAAAAATTGACAATGAAGATATTGGCACAATTCCACTTGATGATTTAAGATCCAAAATAAGTATTATCCCCCAAGATCCAATTGTTTTTTCAGGCACGATCAAAGATAATATTGATCCATTACAGACATATTCAGATGATGTGATCTGGAAAGCCTTGAAGATGGTTCACCTTGACCACCTAATTTCAAATTTAAACCAGATCATTACAGATTCATCTATAAATCTTAGTTTAGGGCAGAAACAGTTGCTATGTTTAGCCAGGGCTATAGTACAAAAAAATAAAATAATTGTATTAGATGAAGCAACGGCAAATTTGGATGAGAAAACAGATCAGTTGTTACAAAATATCATACAAAACGGTTTTAAGGATTGTACTATGTTAATAATTGCTCACAAACTAGCATCTATAATGACATGTGATAAAGTACTGGTAGTAGATAATGGAAAAATAGTCGAGTATGGTGAGCCCAAAGATCTTTTAAACCGTAAAGATGGCATTTTGTACAAGCTGTTTAAAGACGAAACTTGTTTAAATAATAAAAATAACTCTCTCATGTTGTTTTTAAAATGCTTATAAAAATCCATATCAACCTTATTTAAATTAGGCTTACTGTGGTTCCGGAACGTATATACAGGGTATTACCCACTGTTCTGAAAAATAATATGGATGAATACAGAAAAATGATAATAAATCCTACGTGGGCACTGCGCAGTCCTCTTGTGGGCATGCGCAGAAAAAATGTACAGACTAGCGGAAAACAAACAACAGGACCGGGTTTGGAAATTTGGTACACGGGGTTTTTGGGGCGCTAGTCACAAATCTAAAAATTTTTTTGGAAACGTTTCGTTCTCGAGATATTCATCATCAAAGTTAAAATTCAAGTTTTAGTTTCACTCTATTCCGCCTTTTTTTTGCACAAAATTCTTGATAACACTAAATTGGCACACAAAATTTTATAAACATCTTTTTAAAAAATAACCTTTTTTATAAGTTTTTTTATTACATTCTAAATCTTTTACCCCTAATACGCTGCAACCATGCATACACCTATGTGTTTAATGGTTTCCGACATAGCGACTTGATTTAAAGCAAACTTTTTATATCAATAAAGAAAGGATTAAAAGCAAAAAAAAAATTAAAAGGGTTTTTTTTATAGTTAAATAAAATATTGTGTGCTAATCTAGTGTTATATCAGTAATTTAGTGCAAAAAAAAAGGAGAAATATAGTAAAAATAAAGATAGTTTGACCTTGATGACGAATATCTCAAGATCGAAACGTTTTCGAAAAAAAATCTTTTAGGTTCGTAATCAGCGCCCCAAGAAAACACAAAGCGCAAATCGAATACCAAATGACTATTAACGGTCGACCGTAGATGAGAGTTTGGCTTGGGGAGGCCGACGACGTCAATTTGACCTGGATTTCACGATCGGGTAATCCCAAATTATCAATTATATTATGATAAGTGTGGCCCTGTCGCTATTTAGGTAAACATTTTCAGTGTTGCAAACCACTATATTTATTAAAATACTGTAAATTTTGTCAATGCTGCCAACACTATATTGGATTTTACTTGAAAAACACTAACTTTTATAAGAACTGTGCATGTACAAAGGTGGACAGCAACTCTCCCAGTGTGGGGTCAAGAATTCGTGCGCAGGTCTATTGAAAATATATGGGGAACATTTTCTATTAGCTATCCGTTTTATGTTTTAGATCATTGGTATTACCAGATTCTAGTAGTATTATTATTCTTATTATATAACGAATTTGTCTAAATTTGGCTAATCAAAAGTTGTATTTTTAAATTTGTACAATGCATTTTATACAGTAAATTCTGATAAATAGCCTAAAAAATAATGTATTTTTAATGGACAATACTTAGTTAAGTGCTTCATATTTTTTGTAAAACTTGTTTAAATATGATAAATATCTTTTAAAATAGATATTTTGTCGCATATCATCCATATTCATATTTTACCTTTACTACAGTTACTACTTATACCTATAAAAATTCATAAAACACCTGTGTTAATGTTATCTGTATTTTTTGTGGTACCTATTTATCAAGGTAGGTACTTGATATAAAATAACAATTTGTTGTTTGTGATCTAATATTTTAACTACATCTAATGGTAGGGGAGCCCAAGAGGGGATTTCTGAAGTTACTACAGCGCGTCAGAAAAATATACCGGAAAATACCTTGTACCCGATTAAATACCTCCACCAAATATGAGCCCCGCATACAGGGACGATCGTAAAAAACAAAAATATATCCCACATAAATTGTCAAGCGCGTCAGATTAAGATAGGGTGAGTTAATTACATGCTAAACAGTGTATATACCACTAATCTGACAATTTGAGAGTGACGTAAAGAAAGCGGAGGGCTACAAAGTTGTAAAAAAAATGTCATTTTGACATGCTCGAGCGTGGTTATTGTTTTTTTTTTTGAAGAAAATAATTCAAGGATAACAAAAAATATATAATTCAATACGATTTAAAGAATTTCCACAAGCCGAAATAATAAAAATATTTTTTTGACATACTTAAAAGTCTATAGCCGCTTAAAAATGTATACATTATATAACATTTTTTTCATCTTATCATCTAAGCTTTGCAACCTATTAGGTCTCTATGACGCTCGAGTAACTGCAAATTTAGCATCTTGGGCTTCCCTACTATAAGGTTATTAATGAAATTTAAATATTGAATAAATACTTTTTTAAAACTTGGCATTAAATATGGGTAATAGCTCAATTAACTTATACTTTCACCTCGCAATCTTACGGAATAAGCTGAATATCTGTATATATATATGTACCTTTATTTTGGTACAAAAAATACTCTCCTAAAAATCCCTCATGATACCGTCTAAGGAATTCGAAATATGGCAGGTCAAATGACAAAAAAGTCAGTTTTTTGCAAATATCTTGTTTCCTTTACTTTAATTGTTTTATATTTATTATAAAAGTTGTAGAACACAAAATTATCTACAAATTTGATTCTAAGCATTTTTTTTTCATAACGGATCCGATAATAGAGGTTTGAAAAGTATGAATATGCGTCGAAGGTTTGTCTTCAAAAATCCATTATTTATTTGCCTGCAACATAAAGGCATGCTTTATTTAATCAGGATTGGAATGCCGCCATTTTTGTAGCTTGCCGGCAATTCGCCTTCATGTAAAGTTTATTGGCAATTGAGTGTTTATTTAGGGTTGACTTTTTAATGCGTATTGGATGTTGGCATAATATTGCCACCAATTGCCAATGCCTTACCATCAATGCCAATATGAAAATGTATATGGCCGGCAAATAGTGTTTGCTGGGTACTTATTAAAAGAGATATTTAAATTAAAGCAATTTTGTATTAAAGCTTAGGGAAAAATCGAGCATATGCGATATTTTTGTCCATGAGTGTTTATAAATAGTAAAATGATATTCTGTTTTAATTTGTGTTTTTAATATTATTTTGACATACTTAAGCAATATCGCATATAACAAAATATATAGTGAGCATGGTCATATTGAGTCATTATTAATAAGAAAGTATTTTATGCCAATTGTTCTAGGGTATCTGGCACCGTGGTGAAAAAATTATTTGCCGCCCTTGGAACAAAAATCAATTTGGGGTTTGAAAAATGTTGGAGAGCAAAAAAAGGTCCTCACCTTAATTTCTTAAATTTTTATACAATATACTCTTTACTGTTTTACTCTTCTTTCCCTATTTTTGTCCTCACTTCTTAATTGTTCTCTCTTCCGAATTTCAAAAATTTCATTCCTCTTGCCTCCGTCCGCACTTTCTTTTATATTTTCCGTTACAGCACTTGCACCATCCGCTAGGCACGGCCCTGAGAAGACACCTATAACAATACAATTTATTGTTAATTTTTGATAAACATTCACTGGTCTAGATAAGGGGGGATAAAGGGGGTAATTATCCCAACCCTTGGAATATTAAAAACGTTTAAAAAGTTTGTGAGTTAGAGACCTTTTTTCTTGAGTTTTTGGTTGCTCCATGCGTAGTAAAACTTAGTAGAACATATTTTGGTTAGAAGAATCTTAGTAAGTAGGTGTTTTTAAGGTTTTTTTTGCTCTCCCAAAATTTTTTGGTTGATTTTGGATTTTGTCATACAAAACGACGGTTAAATATACTTCCTACCTTCCAATAACCCCCCTTCTCCCGGAAATTTAAATTATCTACGCCACTGTAAACATCTGTACAAAAATTTGTGACGACATTCAGGCCTTTTACAAAAATATTTATTGAATTATATTTGTGACACATGCAATATTGCTTTAGAATACAAAAAATAAAGAGGGTTTTTAAAATTAGTATCTATAATATATAGGTTTAATTTTTATACATTTTTAAAAAGTAACCACTTTTTATTGATATCATTTTATTGGGATAAGGAAATTTAAATAAATTTTTTATTTTTTTGTAATTTTTGTTTAATTTTTTCCTGAACATGGATTTGGTGTTATTACATGTTAAGCCGCGTCCAGACTTGCAACAATTCTCCGCGCCTCTCCACGCCGCATACCGCGCTCTCATACTGCGCCTTATAGCGCGGTCATGGAAGTGTACGGAATTCACGTCGTTTTTAAGGGCTTGGCGGAAGATTCGCCGGCGATTCAGAGCTTGTCGGATTTTGGCGTCAAAAGAGCACGCAAACAGGTTGGTTAGTTTGAAAGAATGTTTGGCGAATTGTTGGAGTCCAGACGCGGCTTAAGGTAAAAACTTTTTTTCAAACACCCTGTATGCCATACTGGTATTATATGGTATCACATATACAAAATATAAAGGGTGCAACAAAATGTTGTTAAGAATATTTAAGGGCAGATTCTACGACTAAAGATATAAAAAGGTGTTCGGAAATGCATTGTATTCCAGATACAGGGTATGGATCTGAGAAAACTATTTTTAAGGTGTCAAAAGATTGAAAAAGACACTTATGATTTAAGTTATTTAAACTTTAAGAGGTGATATTAACCCCCATTTAGGGATGAAACTGCTATGTGGGTGACTGACTTTGTGTCTTTTTTCTTTTTAAAATATTTTATTATTATTTCAGGTGGCTAGTTTTAAAACAAAGGCCCTGTGTTTGATAAGGAAGTAATGTCCCAGTTTTTTTAAATAATTTAAATATCTTATACAGTGTACCTACATAAGTTGGCGGCAATGGGAAACCTTTTTATTAATAATTTTACGAAAAAAGTTATTTTTATATAAAGTTTTGCATGTTCTAAAACTCGAAAATGCAATCATTAGATATCAAATTGTGGCAGCCATGTACGAGGTTTATGCCAAAAAGTAATTTTTGTTCTAGAGTGAAGTACCTGTAGTTTTGCTAATATCGCAAATTGTTATATAAAAAAGGTACTTAGAATTAAAAATTACTTCCAAATATGCAATTTTGTTCATTTCCAAAAAAAAATGTTTTTTTTGAGATACTGGTAAAAATTAAGGTTTGTGCACTATATTTCATGATTGTTAATGTCAGAGAACAGTTTTAAATAAACTTTTTAAATTAATTGTTACTAAAACAAGAAGTAGTAGTACAATGCACTAATGTACAAACTTACATTTTCTCGATTTTCGCAGAAAAAATAAATCAAACATTTTTTTTGGACATGAACAAAACTGCATATTTGGAAGTAAGTTTTAATTCTAAACATCTTTTTTATAACAACTTGCGATATTTGCAAAAATACAGGTATCGTTACTCTTGAGCAAAAATTACATTTTTGACCAAACCTCGTATATGACTAACATAATTTGATATCTGATGATTGCATTTTAGGTTTTTGACCATGCAGAACTTTTTTCGTAAAATTATTCATAAAAAGTTTTCCATATGCCGCCAAATTAGGTAGACCCACTGTATACGCTAGTGGTACTCAATGGTACGCAATTTGGCTTGAGACCCATGGTCAGTCTTATTTTCCACTGGACCATCTTAAGCTTCATTTCATGTTTTTTTTAAACATGCGTTCCCATATGCGTTAAATATTAGGCCTACATGTCGTTATTATAAAAAAAGGACTCCAGGTAAGTAAGCGGCTTATGCGCCACCTTCAGAAAACTACTAATCTTTAAAAGGTCTTTTTTGGGCACCTGGGAGGGGTCAATGTGCCCCTATTGCCCCCCTGCGTAGGGTTCTGTTTCGGAGTTGTTTTTGTCAGTACACAGTTAAGGTACCCTTTCGAGCACCGCGACAGACTGCAAACCGCCGACGCGCAAGCACCAGATAGTCATTTACATTACTCGTAACACTACTCGTTACTTCCGAAGGCGAAAGCGAAATAAGTATAATGTTCTGACTTTTGCGTCTGCGATTTGCCAATTTCATAATTTAAATTTTGGATAACTGGTCTAAAAACTGTAGAAATTCGCAGAAATTTTAAGTATATTTAACATTTTGAACTTAATTATTGAAAAATTTAATGTTTAGTAATAAAAAAATTAAACAATTAAAATAACAATTAATTATTTCTTTATCTGATTAATGGTAACTAGATGTCCTTGTCTCCCTGTGGCGCAGTGAACAGAGCTTTGATTCTTGAAGCCAGAGGGTCTTTCCAGTGACGAAAATTTTTGTGCGTCACGCTCCAGGGCTTGAAGCTCTTGAACTGCTCTAAAAAGTTAGTCACTGGAACGCATCCTTAGACAAGGAAAGAGAGATACTTTAAGAAATTTTAAAATTTCGTTGTTTTTAACCTTTCTTGGCTTTATAATAATAATCTCTTTTAATATCTAATTCCATTTTAAATAAATAATTTTAAAAATCCATCCTTAATCATAAAAAAACACGTTTGAAGCACAAAACCAAAAGAGGGGTTGGTGCATGAGGGGCAAGGGGAAAGAAAAACGGAGTAGCTCAGGTGCATAACACTTTCCGTCACTGGAACGCCATAAAGTAGAACGAAATGCTCCTGAGCTACTCGGGAGCGCTCTATTTGCGTCACTGGAACGCCACTCAGAAGTCGCCGGTTCGATTCCCCTGGGGGAGATTCGGTGGTAGCTATTTAAAAATAACGACCGTGGTGGCACTACCGCGTTGTCTAAGCTGCGGTTACATTGGATAAGAATTCGTACAAAAATTTGTTCTCACGAATTCGTACAAATCAATTCTTACAAATTTAAGATGAGTGTGTTTTTCACTGAATCAGTTTATTAACAGTACGACCATAATATGAGTATGGAGTATAAATCAGTAAATATCACTTCTTTTTTTTCTTGAAAACGGCAGAAAACCCTATTCGGCACTTTTATCAAACATAAAAACAAATTTGTTTTATAAAATAATTCTTAAATAAATATTAAAACAGAAATATTATAAATATTACTTTCTACATTCATTTCAACTGCTATTTCTTTCCATAATTTCTTGTTTAACTCTCGGTTATGATATTGTTTGCTTTTTTGATCCCATGAAGATCTTTTTTCGTTTACTAAAATTATTAGTATATCGCAATCCTTCATGTTCTCCTTAAAACCTCAAAATATAATTAACAAAACGTAAGTTATTCGTACGAATACCTATCAAAAAAACAAAATATTTTGATCGTAATCAAAACACGTACGAACTCGTACGAATTCGTAACAATTGATCGTAAGCAATATAACTACAAGCATGTTAACAAATCAATTTGTTCGCTTCGGAGGATTTCTTAAGCCGCGTCCACATTAGTAAATAAATGTGTTGTATGTTGAATCTAGAATTCGGCGCAAATTTCACGTTCTACCCACGTTCAATTTTACGTTGTGAGTCATGCGTTTGTGCTCAAAACGTGTGTGATCTTATGCGTTGCATACTATTTTGTTATTCTGGATTTGTTTATATTTTTTCGCCAAATATTTTATATTTTGTAAAGATAAATTTAAATAAAGAGGATGTTCTTCTTCTGATACAAGAATATCAAAAACAAAAACTTTTATGGTATCCAAACGATAAGTGGCATTTTCATAAAAACAAAAAGAATGATGCTTGAGAAGAAATCGCAAAATGTGTTATACGTATTATTTCGAATGAAAATTCAGTTTTTATTAAAGTTTTCGCCTTACAGTTGTTGTTTTTGAATGATAATAAATTTTTAAAAAATAAAAATTAAGTTTTATTACCACATTATACCTTTACATAATCTTTTACGTCAATTAAAGCACTGCATACTTCTGGAACTATCAATGATATGCTTTGTTTGGATATTTTAAAAAGATATTGAAGGCTTGTATATGAATCTCCAGTAGCCATAACACATAATGTGACAGCTAACCTTTCCTTCACGGATATGGCTTTCTAAGCTTGGTGTCCTTTTTGATAATTTTTATTCCAATCTTATTTATTAAAATCTCAAAGTCATTTGTAGACATACGCAAAAAAATTTTGAAATGCCCAGTACTTTCATCCAAGGATAGCTGATATAATAACTTTACGCCATCAAATTGTTTTTATTTTGATACAAATGTTTAATCCAATATCGTCTTTTTTCTATTTTTTTCTTCCATTTTTTTTTTTTTTTTTTGATAAGATTTTGCACGACCATAAAAGTAGCGCATTTTCTTTTCATCATTAACATTGCATCAGACATAGTCACAGAATGGTTGGTTTAGAACAAATTAGAAAGATGGATATCAGTTAACTTCTATAATTTCTAAACAGCAAGTCATAATAACAACATTTGTCAAAATCATTGCGTTAACGTATATACGTCCACACTAAAACAATATTGCAGCGCATATCTCAAAAAACTGACAACCGACGGATTGCGTGCGTTGAATGTCGCGAAAATTTTTGCGTGTGTTTCTATGCGGCGAACTCGCCAACACTTGCAAAAATTTGAAACGCACATACAAATTTGTGCTGCATGGCGCACACAACGTAAATTTTACTAGTGTGGACGCGGCTTTACGAGTTTGTACGAATTCGTGCGAACAATTTTTCGTACGAATTCTTATCCAATGTAACCGCCGCCTAAAAGGTGCTGTGAAATGCAAAACTGCATGTTTTAGTGCTTGGACAACGTTGACGGAACAGGGAAATGATGGGTTAAACATCTAATAACCCCACACCCACGGTACTTTGGTATTTAGGCATAGGCTTTCGTGGAATGTCAGAAAGATAAAAAAACATTTTAAATAAATAAAAAAATTTGTGCCATTTTTTTAACTTTTGTTCTTTACGGTATATTGGTCTTAAGGCGATTGCTAACAGCCAGTAAATGAAAAGAAACCGAAATTTTTATGTTTAATAATATTATTGTTATTTGCGGCAATGCGACTTCGCTATGTGACCTATACCTTTTTTCTGTCAAAACGTGGCCTCAACGATTTTTTTTATCTTTGGACAAACCACGAAGGCTAAAAGCCTAAATACTAAAGTACCGTGGGTGTCTTAAGCGAGGTAAGAGGGAGTTTGTTGACACGGGACTTAAATATTTGAAGATTTGGGGAGGAAGGAAAGACCTCCGCGGGCAGCATGTTTCACAATCTAGAAACTCTAGGGATAAAAGAACGAACAAAGTGGGAAGTTCGGGGCCTGCCCAGTTGGACCGTATAGGGATGTATACGCGCAGAACCACGAGTTTCTCTGTTGGGAACCATAAGTGGAGGAACTATACTGGACAATTCTTCAGAGCAGAAGCCATGGAAATACCTATAAAAAGCGATAAATCCCCAACAGCCCGACAATGAGCAAGAGAGGAAAGCCCTTCTGTAAGTGAAGGATCATTAATGAGACGAATAGCTCTTCTTTGAATGGAATCAAGAATGCTTAGGGTTGTGGGGGACGCCATGCCCCAGATATGAGAACAATATTCCAAGGGAGGTCGGATTTGGGACACATATAAAGTGTATAAATTAGAAGGGGAAAAATACTTTTTGACTCGAAAGAGAAATCCAAGCTTTTTGAAGCTGCCGTGGCTATAGGTACAATGTGTTTATGCCAGTTAAGGTTACTTTTAAATGTGACGCCCACAAGATTTAAGGTGTCTTTGCTCTGTAAAACTTGGCCACTCATAAGTAGAGGATGAGTATTTGGTGACTCTTTTCGCGACAAGGAACATGATTGTGTTTTAAATGTATTAAACTGGACGAGTTTTTTGGCGCTCCAATCCAATATTAAATTAAGATCCTGGGAAAGAGATATCTGCATTGCTCTGCGTTTTTCTCCAAGTCAGGTTTAGTAATGGGTTTAGGAACCTGAAAACTGGAGTGAAGGGTACTATCGTCGGCGAAACTATGAATGGAATTAGTTGTGGACGAGAGAAGGTCGTTGATGTGAAGAAGAAGAATGTGCCAAAACTGAGCCCTGAGGGACTCCAGCATTTACTTGGTGAAAGCTTAAAGAATAGCCGTAATTTAAACTGGCTATGATTAATTTTAATATCGTAAAAGCAAAAAAACACCCGCGTGATGAATAAAATTGCAAATGAACTCGATAAGAGAAGTAATCACTACCGCAATTTCAAAACAATACCTTACAATTAAAAGATATGCTTTTATCTTATTAAGTGGCTGGTTTCCACTTAACTATCCTTAGTTTTTAGGCAAATATGCCACAGAAATAGTCTTCTTTTATTACTAAAAATTTAGTGGCAAAATGGACCAAGGTACTTCAAGCAATGATGCAATTAATCCCAGGGAGACCGCGGGCCTTTTGTCAATAATTACTTTTTGTAAGTACCCCTCATTAAATTTTAAACTACCTGGAATTATACACAACAAATCGACAGCAGGTTCCCCTTCATTTTTTCATTTTAACTGATACATGTACCAGGTGTCAAGTTTACATCCCTTTAATTATTTTATTTTTGTTGTACAAAATAAATAAAAATGTTAGCTTGTCTAGTTAATTTTACAGTTTTTTAAAAGTTACCGGATTTTTATTTTCTTTAAGGTTTATATACAAGGTACAGTACTTATATTATATAGTATTTCTTACGACACAGGTATCTTTCCGGAGAGCTGAAAAGCTGCACGTGTTCAACCTATTCCCAAGAAAGGATCTAAATCTCTTCCATCTAACTATAGACCAATTTCAATTCTCTCAGTTCTTTGTAAAATAATGGAAAAATTAATTAAATCACATATTCTTAAGTACTTAAAAAAACACAAAATTTTGCAAGACAGGCAGTATGGATTTCGCCACAAAAGATCTACAGCTGATCTTCTTTCTTTCGTATGACACTGTTGGAATCAGGGCTCAGTTCTGGTACCAACATTGTTTCTTCTTCACATTAACGACCTTCTCTCGTCCACAACTAATTCCATTTATAGTTTCGCCGACGATAGTACCCTTCACTCCAGTTTTCAGGTTCCTAAACCCATCACTAAACCTGACTTGGAAAACAAACGCAGAGCGATACAGATATCTCTTTCGCAGGATCTTAATTTAATATTGGATTGGGGCGCCAAAAATCCCGTCCATTTTAATGCATTCAAAACACAATCATGTTCCTTG
>JACEGR010011623.1:0-14293 GCA_014170235.1 Listronotus bonariensis | reverse complement strand
GAAAAGCAAAAAAAGAGTAAAAGTAGTGTATAGGGGTAGTGTAGCAGCCTGACGTCAGAAGGGAGTTGGGCAGCATGACGTCAGCCCTCTGACGTAGGAATTTGTCGTTTAGGATGACGTAGGAGTCTGACGTAGAATGTTTGACGTAGAAATTTGACGTATTTGACGTCGGCATCCTGACGTAGCGCCAACTTGAGTGAAAAATTTAGGAACCTCGAGCGTCGCGGCGTCGCGTGGGTGCGATCCTGTATCGGCTTCCGTTTTTAAAAATTTTTTGCGACATAATATTTGTTTCGGTTTCCTTATTTTTAGAAAATGCATATATATATAAAATGCACATACAAATAAAATTAATGTTGTTGTTTTTACAAAATAACAAATTGTTGAATACTTTGAATATATAACAAAAATACATTTTTAAATATTAAACTGTTTTAAATAAGATTTTTGCAATGTGGTAGATTGTATATGTGTAAAAATAATTTTATAAAAACCGTTGCAGTTATCACGAAAATGTGGTTAGATATAACTAGTGAGAAAGGAAATACAGTGGGAAAAATAACGAGCGAATAAGTTTCATTTTAAACATGGAAGTGTTAAGAGCCCGAAGTAAGTGTTTTTTTATAATAATATCGGTTTTTTTATAATTTTTCTGTAATACTAATAACCTTTTTTTTTATTGTAGTTCCTACAGTTTTACCGACATGGCTAAATAGTAAGTGATTTTTAATTACTTAAAATAATTTCCACCTACGATTTATATAGGATCTTGGACATGCCATTTAAACACATGTAAATTTTGTAGTCAAACATGGACAAAGAAGTTACCTATGGACAATTAAGTATATATTGGACAAAATCTCATAGCCTTTATATGGGAATTTTGTTAAAGATAATGGACTAAGTCTGATATGGACAGGGGAAATTTCGTCAAGAAAACAATATATTTATTTTAACGTAGAGGAAGTTCGAGTAAATATGGAATAGTCTGGGTAATATGGAATATCAATTATTTCTCTAACCATAAGCGCCATCTTACGACCGGATCGCCTATTAAGCAGCTGTAGTTCACCAATCGTCCGTGTACATACAGGAAAACGTCTATCGTAGGAGACGAAACCATTAGCACCTGAATTTTGATTCCGAGAGGTATAGTGTTTTATACCGGCTTTGGAATTTATCGTTTATTTCTGTTCATTCCCATAATATATCAGTTTCTTGATAAGGTATGTATTGTATAGGAATAAATGCATGTAAAACGCAGTGTTTTGTTTGGTTAGTTGCATCCACAATAGATTAGTTAACGCAAATATTATATTGAGGTTATGCGGATAATATGGAATATCTCATATTACCCGCCAACACACCTATTCCATTTAACCCGAGTATTCCATAATACCCGACATGTGAAATTTTCTGTTTTTTTACAGTTCTACAATGTCACTTAGTACCTTCAATCAAGGTCAAAGGCAGAAATGGGACCTTGAGAACATGCGGAAAGCAATTGACGCCGTTAAACAAAAGAAAATGGGTTTTTAGCAGCTGCCAAAAATATAATGTGCCTCGTAGTACACTTTTTAGGCTTTGCAAAGACAATACAGATTTATCACGAAAGACATCACTTGGGAGAAAACCAGTTTTACCTGCAGCTTTAGAAGACGAACTAGTAACTTATCTCTTAGAGATGGAACGGAAATATTTTGGATTAACACGTCAAGATGTGCGTAGAATGGCTTTTCAGTTAGCACGACGAAACAACTTGCCAAATACATTTTCCATTCTAAATGAAACCGCGGGAAAGGACTGGCTTTATGCATTTTTAAAACGACATAAAAACACTTTAAGTATAAGGAAACCTACGGGAACATCTGTTGCTAGAGCAGTAAGTTTTAGCAAGGAAAATGTCTGTCAATTTTTTGATTTACTCGAGGATGTAATGGATAAATTTAAGTTTACTCCTAATCGCATCTATAATGTAGATGAGACAGGGCTCTGCATTGTTCAAAATAAATGTCCACAGGTTATTGCGATGAGAGGAAAACGGCAAATAGGAGCAATAACTTCAGCAGAAAGAGGCTCTCTCGTAACTGTGGTTCTTTGTATGAACGCAGCTGGGAATTTTGTACCTCCAATGATTATTTTTCCAAGAAAAAAGTCAAGTGAGCAGCTAAAAAAAGGGGCTCCTCCAGGATCCATTTTTGCATTCCATCCATCTGGGTGGATTCAAACCCATTTATTCACCCAGTGGTTTGAACATTTTTTGGATTATTCAAAACCAAATGAAGATAATCCAGTCCTACTGGTATTGGACGGACATCATTCACACACCAGAAATCTTGATGTGATTCTGACAGCTAAACAAAATTTCGTCACGATTATTTGCCTACCACCACACTCAACCCATAAAATACAACCGTTGGACAAAACGGTAATGGGAGCATTGAAAACTTACTATAATGAAGAAGTAAGAGTTTTTATGAGACAGAATAATCGAGCAATAACTCATTTTGATATGTGTGAGTTGTTTGGAAACGCTTATCTGAAAATTCAGACAGGCGAAAGAGCGATAAAAGGTTTTAACATCACAGGAATTTACCCTGTAAGACGGGGAATCTTTACAGAAGAGGATTTTATAGCTGAACGTCATCCATTAAATGAAATACAATTAGAGTCAGATCAAGAAAGAAGTTTTGAAACGCATCCTACTGATATTATTCCACTACCAGAAATTAAAAAGAAAGCGGGAACACGAGGTAGAAAATGTGGTAAGTCAAAAATACTCACTTCAACGCCAAACAAAGAAGAGCTGGAGGACAGCATCAGAATTCAAAGAGAAAAAGTTGTGAGAAGAATAGACGATGATGCTCCAGGGCCTAGTGGGGTTATTTCTAAATCCAAAAGAAAAAATCCAAACCACGTATGAGATCGACGTCTACTTCAGAGTCAGAAGATGAAGCTTCCTGGGAAAATTTAGTTAGAAGAAAGTCCAACATGAACGATGACTCTTCAGATGATGATATTCCTCTAAATATGTTGATATCGAAAAACCAAATTCAGATGCAGAATGCATTTTTTGTGAAGGTTTGTTTTCCAGAAGCAAAGCTGGTGAAATATGGGTGCAATGTCAGATGTGTGAGGGATGGGCACATGACGCCTGCACTGGAAATGAGCGTGACGTGTATATTTGCGATTTCTGCTCATAAATTATGTTCGAAAAATAAAATAAACGTTTTTTCATTTAGTAAAATCTATTCCATATTACCCGATAGTAGTATTCCATATTATCCGCCACTTTTTCACACCCCCAAAATGACATCACTGCAAATTTTTTCATAAATTTCCCTTAATGTGTAACATTTTACAACTTGTATGCTTTTTCCATGTAACCAATATATTACCTCATTCACTTATGTATGTAATGAATTTTTCAGTGTGCTCATACAAATTAGAGCTATGCAAAAAGAATAGGTATTCCATATTTACCAGAACTTCCTCTACATTATTTATTCTACTAATTCTTAAATTACAAGAGACTAATAAGTTTTACAATTGATTCTCTTTGTAATTCAGCTTTTTATTTAGTCCTAACTCTAACAGTTGTTTAATTAATCGTTGCTTTTCAATTTGTTTTCTTTGTACATTTTCCTGATGGATATATCAGTAGTATTGTTGTTTGAAAAAATGTTCTTTTGAAAATACAGGGCTGTATTTTCAAATACGGCACTGTTTTCTAAAATACGGCACCGTTTTTCAAATATGGCACCGTTTTTGAAATACGGCACCGTTTTTAAATACGGCACCGTTTTTTAAAATACAGCCCGGTATTTTGGAAAAACGGTGCTGTATTTTAAAAACGGTGCCGTATTTTAAAAAACGGTGCCATATTTTGAAAACGGTGCCGTATTTTGAAAAACGGTGCCGTATTTTAGAAAACGGTGCCGTATTTTAGAAAAACAGTGCCGTATTTTGAAAATACAGCCCTGTATTTTCAAAAGAACATTTTTTTCAAACAACAATACTACTGATATATCCATCAGGAAAATGTACAAAGAAAAACAAATTGAAAAGCAACGATTAATTAAACAACTGTTAGAGTTAGGACTAAATAAAAAGCTGAATTACAAAGAGAATCAATTGTAAAACTTATTAGTCTCTTGTAATTTAAGAATTAGTAGAATAAATAATGTACGTTAAAATAAATATATTGTTTTCTTGACGAAATTTCCCCTGTCCATATCAGACTTAGTCCATTATCTTTAACAAAATTCCCATATAAAGGCTATGAGATTTTGTCCAATATATACTTAATTGTCCATAGGTAACTTCTTTGTCCATGTTTGACTACAAAATTTACATGTGTTTAAATGGCATGTCCAAGATCCTATATAAATCGTAGGTGGAAATTATTTTAAGTAATTAAAAATCACTTACTATTTAGCCATGTCGGTAAAACTGGTAGGAACTACAATAAAAAAAAAGGTTATTAGTATTACAGAAAAATTATAAAAAACCGATATTATTATAAAAAACACTTACTTCGGGCTCTTAACACTTCCATGTTTAAAATGAAACTTATTCGCTCGTTATTTTTCCCACTGTATTTCCTTTCTCACTAGTTATATCTAACCACATTTTCGTGATAACTGCAACGGTTTTTTATAAAATTATTTTTACACATATACAATCTACCACATTGCAAAAATCTTATTTAAAACAGTTTAATATTTAAAAATGTATTTTTGTTATATATTCAAAGTATTCAACAATTTGTTATTTTGTAAAAACAACAACATTAATTTTATTTGTATGTGCATTTATATATATATATGCATTTTCTAAAAATAAGGAAACCGAAACAAATATTATTATGTCGCAAAAAATTTTTAAAAACGGAAGCCGATACAGGATCGCACCCACGCGACGCCGCGACGCTCGAGGTTCCTAAATTTTTCACTCAAGTTGGCGCTACGTCAGGATGCCGACGTCAAATACGTCAAATTTCTACGTCAAACATTCTACGTCAGACTCCTACGTCATCCTAAACGACAAATTCTACGTCAGACTCCTACGTCAGAGGGCTGACGTCATGCTGCCCAACTCCCTTCTGACGTCAGGCTGCTATACTGCTCCATCTCACTACTAGTAAAGCATTAATTCCCCAGTCCACTAATATTATTTCCTGCGCCCCAATAATTTTGAAGAGCAACAAAAAAAGTCCTCACCAATAAAAACAGAATTCTTATGTTCCACCTTACAACGGGGACCCCAACAATTTTTCTCCCTGCCCCACCTTCCTCCTGGCGCTGCAACTAATTACGCACTAAGATTTGGAAGCTCATATTTCGAAACTGTTAGAAAAAATCATTTTGAATGTGGTAAATGCTTAAAGGTCTTTAAAAATGTCTTTTAATAGAAATACCATATACAGGGTATGCTTTATTTTAAAAACTTAAGTTTGTGTTATAACTTTAAAATAAAAGTCAATGGAGAAAAAAATTAAATATATAATTAAATACTAAATTTAACGTAAAAATCCATAAAATTTTTCTATTCACCTTTTTTTTCTATCTTTAATATCAAGCGACTTACAAGTACCTAGCAAAATTGATATAAAATTTGAAAAACACTCTGTATCTTCAAAACGAATCAAGTTAGCCAGGAGTTACTTTTACCACTAAATTTGTTTTAAAAATCAAAATCAAGTTAGTGCAATCGGATTTGTTCTATCTCTTTTAGTTGTCGCTATACCCTGCAAGGTCAACAGAAAGGGGCCACCCCATGATACAACAAATACAAAAGGTAGGATCTTGCGCATAACGTTTATCACGTGACCACCGTCTCTGACGTAGTAATGTGACTAAATTTGTAAACAAAGTTGAAACCATACGTTTGTTTTCGTGTTTCTGGGACTTTGTTTGCCGTTTTACTTTGCTTTTTGGCAGTTTTGTGACTTTAAAACTAGTTAGGTATAAGATAATGTGTTTTTAAGTGCTTTAAATAGCGGTTTATTACGTAAGTTCCGTTTATGCACATATTACCATCTTAAGCTTGTTAAAATCAAATATTATATTCTTAGATTAACAGTAATATTATTCTAGAAAGATATTTCTCTATACTCGTCCTCATATTTAAAAAAAGACTAAAATTCACAAACATTGCAGGCTTTCTTAGGACCTAAATTTAAATATTGCGCCAAAAAAGTCACATTGCTACGTCATGCGCAAAGCGAACCAATTTGGAATCGCTGTTGATCCTACCTTTTGTAATCTTTGTATCGTGGGGCCACCCCACTGATCTCGATGGATTGCCAATGTTATAACCTGCGCGAAACAAAAGTTACATTTCATGGGCGTAAAAACCGGTTTGTGCGCAAGCCAGTTGAGGGTAAACGCGACAAACAAACTATCCGCATTATCGAAAAGAATTTGTTGACGGCGCGGCGTCCTGGTTTTCTGTTCGAAGTACTGTAGCTAATGAGCGTTAAGGTCAGACCGCGGACGAAGGGTACGGGATGCCGGTGTTTGTATTTTGCCACGGCATTTTAGTGCGCATGATCGTCCACCCACTGCGCGAGGTCGTAAAAATCCGAAAAATGCTTCTTGCCACTGCGGATCTAAATATAGGTTATCTATGGGCCACCCTGATGGTTTTTGTGGTTGCGATTACAGGGTATCGACTAATCGTTAAGAGAAACAAAAACTCAGATACGTGTCTTCTTTTAACTTAAAATACAAAAGTTTTATACCTTTTCACGTAGAATCCAGTGACGTACCTAAATAAATATGAATGTTTTAATTGTTAAGATATAACCAAACTTGCATTTTTTTCGCGATTACAACAATATGTAACACCTAATAGTTTGCATTGTTCTAAACAGCAAAATAAAAAAAAATAGTTGGACATCGATTGAACCAATATTTATTTATTTTTGAAAGGTAATTTATATTAAAAAAAAGAAAAAATAACAAGAATACTAAGCCAGTTATTAACCAAAACAGTAACAACCCCAGAAAATACATGCATTTATAAGAGCAACTTAACAATTATTTAATATTATATGTTATTTTTCGCGCTGGTATTTGATTACAAAATGTGCTTAAATGCTTTTCATTCTGTTCAATGCATTTTTGGAGTCAACTTGTAATCGAACTAGTGGCGATATTCATAGATGTAAATATTCTTCTTATCTAATTAAAAAAACTTTACGCAAATGATTTTATTTTTATTAAAAGTGTACCCAAATTTTTACTTCTATGTCAACATTACACTGTGGGATAGAATTCCATTATTTTGGCTAAAAAGCAACTTAAAAATTTTAATGGCTCATGCTGTGTATATAAAAGTAGATACTCCAATAAACTACATGTACACAAAATTATAAAAGGAATTTGACGACTTTTATTGGGTTACTAGGAAACTTGTTAAGGTATTTTAGGAATCAATAAAAATCATACAACTAAAAATAATTAAGTATTAAATAAAAAGTGTTTTAGCTTTGTCGAAAAATTTGCAATAATTTATATTATTCTTACCCATGTAAATATTACATACATAACATACATTGCATTTCCACGACATTTAATCTACTAAGTTTATTATTAGCCTATTTTACTAAAAAGAAAGTAAAATAATTAAAATAATAAAAGCTATTGTTGTGTTTTCGATGCAAAATCTCGCTGAAGTCTCCCTACTTTTGTCAAACATTTTTTTACCATTTTCTTAATCAGTTTTTGTACTAACAATTGCCTTGCTACTCTTTGCTACTGTTGAATATCTAAATAATTAACAACGGTAAATCTAGTGACTTTTTGTTTTAAAATAGTTTTAGGTTGGTATTAAGGTTGGTACCAAATTTGTTACTAGAAGTAATAAAAAGTATGGCGCGAAGTGTTAAGTCTTTTCTTGTCTGTTACTAAATTTGTGCTAATTAACAGTTTAGTTAAATAAAACTACTAAAAACAACTCTTGAGTAATTAATTTATTAGACCCACACTGTGTACAAACAACAGGTTATGGGCCCAGGTCACAAAAAGTGGTGAAAATTATAAAAACAAGAGTTGGTTTGTGTGTTGCTAGGCGAGGTCAAATAAAGAAAAGGAGCAAAATGGAAGCCGTTGGAAATAATACACCCTTGAAATTTAGTGGTGATAACTGGGTGGTGTGGAAGTTTCAAACCACGGTAATTTTAAAAAGCCGAGGTTATTACGACATAGTGTCGGGTAATAAAGAAAGGCCTAGTAATGAAGGTGATAAACAAAAAAATGGGACAGTGATGACGCTAAAGCCCAAGAAATAATCGTGACTAGGATGGAACAAGGCCCATTAACACATATTTTGTCATGTGAGTCATCAAAGGATATGTGGTCCAAATTAAAATCTGTATATGATAAGGAGTCCGAAGTTAGTATACACCTGTTGCAGCAAAAGTTTTTCCTGTTAAATTTTGGCAACGATACAGTCTCGTCGTTTATTTCAAGGATAGAGGAAATTAAAAATAAGCTTAAACAAGCTGGAGAAGAGCTGTCAGAAAAGATGATAATCACAAAGGTTTTAATGGCTTTGCCAGAAGAATTCAAACATTTTCGGTCAGCCTGGGAGTCAGTGCCGTCAGATAAACAAACAATGGAAGAGTTAACCTCTAGATTACTCATTGAAGAAGAAAGAAATAAGTCTGTAGAAGGTAGCACAGCTTTAGCGACAAAAAGAACAAATGAAAAGTTTCAGAAACGGGTGAAATGCTATACATGTCACAAAGAAGGGCATATAGCTAGAAATTGTCATAAGAAAAGAGATATAAAACAGTGTTTGTATTGCAAAAAGCGAGGACACACAGTAGAAGAATGTTGGTTCAAGAAAAATAAAGAAAGCAAGAGTAATAACACTAATAAATTAGAGAAAGAAGAAAGTTCAAATCGAGGTTCGAATGATACCAATGCTTTTATGGTATTTACTGAGAAAGAAGAAAATATAAATGTCTGGTGTTTAGATACTGGAGCAAGTGAGCACATGTGTTGTAATAAAGCACTATTTGAAAATCTAAACGAAGTAAATACAGGCAAACAAGTAAAAGTTGGAAATGGAGATAAATTATCCATAAAAGGAATAGGAAAAATAACATTATGGGCATTTAATGGTGAAAAAATGATAAAGTCGACGTTGTCAGATGTATTATATGTACCAGATTTACACTTAAATTTGTTTTCTGCTGGATGTGCTTTAGACAAGGGATATATTATGTTTTCAGACAAAGAAAAATGTGAATTTAGAGATAAAAATGGAGATATTCGAGCTTTGGCAACAAGGGAAAATAAATTGTATAAAATGCATTTTTTGCAAGAAAATAACCTTGAATGTTTTACAAATATTTCAAATTTTAAATGTACTCGTGTAAGCTCAAATGAAGATCAGAGTGAAAATAAGAAAATTGACTATGAAAATGAAATATTAGTGTCTGAATGTAATACTGCTAAAACAATAGAAAGTTTAAGTGTTTGGCATTGCAAATTGGCACACCAAAATGTAAATTATGTCAGGCAGATCCTAAGAAAACATAAAATTGACTTTATAAACGAAAACTTTGTATGTCAACAGTGTCTAGCAGGAAAACAGCATCGTTTACCTTTTCCAGAGAGTGAGTCAAGAGCTAGTGAACCACTAGAATTAGTACACACAGATGTGTGTGGCCCTATGGAGGAAGAATCTCTAGGAGGTGCTCGATATTTCTTATTGTTAAAAGATGATTACACGAACTACAGATATGTTTATTTTATGAAACATAAATTTATTTATTGGTAATAATTACACTACATAAGTGTTTTTACACGTCAATTTACATTAATTATACAAGAAACATTTAAAATATTCTAAAATTTTCCTAAACATTATACTCAATAAAATATAAAAAAATATAGTTACATCACAATAACACTGACAGTCAATCACAATTATTAAAAAGTATTTAAACTAAAACAATAATGTTTTACTAAAGTTTAGCCCTCATGAGAGTCCTGAAATAATTTATTCTTTTTTACCTCTTTAAGTCAAAATTCAAATTAACTAAAAAATAAAGCTGCTGCTCAGGTATTCATTCACAGAAAAAAAGGCATGTTTTAATAGGTACTTTTTTATAGTGCTTCTAAAAATCCTGTCGTTCAAACATCTAATGTGCTGAGGGAGCGCATTAAAGTATGTTATACAGAAGTAATTGGTGCCACCCCTGGATCTTCCAAGTCTATGAAAGTCATGGATTAAATCCTGACAGTTACGAGTATTATAATTATGGATTTGTTGATTCGTTTGATACAAGTGAATATTTTGTTTAATAAACATAAGGCACTGGAAAATATATAAACAGGGAAGAGTAAAAAGCCCCAATTTGATAAAACATGGTCTACATTCCTCCCGGTAGCCAATATTAGCAATTATGCGAACGCATCTCCTCTGCAATGTAAAAACTTTAGCAGCATGGGCTGAATGTCCCCATCCAATTAAAGCATAAGATAGCCTTGAAGCAAAATTTCCGTGGTAAGCACAGAGTACAACATCCAAGGATACACAGCGAGAAAGACCCCTTATTAAAAACAATGCTCTCGACAATTTTTTACAAAGATTGTCAACGTGGGGTTCCCAAGTCAGTCCTGAGTCAAGTGTAACTCCAAGAAATACAACTTCTTTACCAGTGTCAAATGGCTTGTGTGTTTGTGACTGTCTTAGCGTAAAGTTAATGTGCTGAGTTTTTTGTATGTTAAGACACAGCCTATTTGCAAGAAACCATTGCTGAATGTTGGATTGTGTTTCCACAATGCCCTGTATTTGAGATGGATGATAACTATTAAGTGTGGTGGTGTCATCAGCAAATAAGATTATTTTGAGTAAGTCCTGAAAATTTGGAAGGTCATTTATAAATATATAGAAAATGGGAAGTAAAGAAACATATTGAAAATTTTATTGCACTAGCAGAAAGAGAGACAGGGTATAAAATGAAAGTTTTAAGGTCTGATAATGGTTTAGAATTTATGAATAATGAACTAAAAGACATCTTGGAATCCAGAGGAATCAAACATCAACGCTCGGTGGTCTATACACCACAACAAAATGGAAGAGCTGAGAGAGAAAACCGAACTCTAGTAGAGGCTGCTCGTACTCTGATTCAAGGTCAAAATTTAAATAAAAATTTGTGGGCAGAAGCCATAAATACAGTCACATTCATATTAAATAGAACAGGATTAAGTTCAGACAAAAGTATGACGCCCTATGAACAGTGGTATAAAAACCAATAAATTTAAACATTTTTAAAACCTTTGGTGCAAATGTTTCAGTTCATATACCTAAGGAGACAAGACTAAAGTGGGATGCAAAAACATGTTTGGAATATTTATTGGATACAATGAAAATGTTAAAGGATATAGAATTTTTATGCCACAAAAGAACAAAGTTGAAATTCATCGAGATGTGATATTTTTACCTAAGAAGTCTATTGAGATAAATAACCAAGTAAAAGTAAACAAAAACACAGAAAATGAAGATATCCAAGAAAATAAAATAGACTGTGAGCTAGAAAATGACAGTGAGAGTGAAATGGAAGATAGACAGAGCGAAACAGGGATAAATGCAAATGAAAAAATTTATAGTGAAAGTGAAAGTGATGAAAGTGATACAGATGGAGAAGAAAATAAAAGATACAACTTAAGAAGACAAAGTATAAAACCATTAAAATTTAGTGACTATGTAATGGAAGACGAGATGAGTTTTCTAATATACACCGATGATGATGAACCACAAACGTATGACGATGCAATGGCAAGTAGTGATTCGAGAAAATGGAAAGAAGCAATGGAAAAAGAAATAAGTGCCTTAGAAGAAAATGAAACATGGGACTATGTGAACAGTGATAGTGTTGATCAAAATAAAGTCATTGAGTGCAAGTGGGTGTTCAAAAAAAAAAAAGAAATGAGATTGACAAAGTGATTAGGTTTAAAGCACGACTAGTTGTAAGAGGTTATCAACAAAAAGGTATGTCCTTTTCTGATATATATAGTCCAGTGGCAAAGTTACCATCAATAAGGATTTTCTTAGCATTATGTAATAATTTTAATATGAAAATACACCAACTTGATGTGTGTAGTGCCTTCCTGAATGGGGATATAAAAGATGATGTTTACATTTCTCTCCCAAAAGGTTTTGATGAAAAAGAGGGCAGTATTTGCAAGCTAAGAAAATCGCTATATGGTCTAAAAGCCTCACCGAAAAACTGGAACGATAAATTTCATGAATTGATGTTAAAATTATCATTTGTTAGATCGGAGTATGAATATTGTCTCTATATTAAGGTTACTGATATGTACAAAATTTATATTTTAATATATGTAGATGATCTACTTTTGGCGGGAACAGATAACAAAGAAGTTGAAAATATTATACAGATATTAAACAAAAATTTTAAAATGAATAATTTGGGGGAAATTAAACAGTTTCTGGGCATGGTTGTTTCTCAAAATTTATCAGAAAGTAAATTAATCATAAATCAAACAAATTATCTAAAGAAAGTTCTTGAAAAGTTTGGACTATTAGATTGTAAACCATCAAAAATACCCATGGAAAATAATTTCCACCATGAATATTTAAAAAGAGAAAAATCTGAAAATTTAGAAGTTGAAAAGAAATGTAAGATAGCTATAGGATCTTTAATGTATGCAATGTTATGTTCTAGACCGGATTTATGTATTGCTATAGGTATATTAAGCAGATATCAG
The DNA here is from genome assembly GCA_014170235.1 of Listronotus bonariensis. Lineage (NCBI taxonomy): Eukaryota > Metazoa > Arthropoda > Insecta > Coleoptera > Curculionidae > Listronotus > Listronotus bonariensis. The sequence continues at coordinate 1,541 of JACEGR010011623.1, read as the reverse complement.
ACATGTGCAAGCCATGATTTATGGAAAGAAATTAAAAAGGTATTGAGATATGTTAAGGGCACGATAGATATGAGCTTAATATATTCTAAAAGTCAAAATGAACATGTTATAGTAGGCTATTCAGATTCAGACTGGGCAGGTGATCGTACCGATAGAAAGTCCACTTCGGGATATATTTTTAAAGTTTTTAATTGTACAGTTTCGTGGGCTTCTCGGAAACAATCAGCTGTGAGTTTGTCTTCTACTGAAGCTGAATATATAGCTTTAAGCCAATGTGTAAGTGAAGCTTGTTGGATAAGGTATTTATTTAGTGATTTAAAAATAAACCAAGAGTTTGTTCGTGTGTTAATTTATGAAGACAATCAAAGTGCAATTAAAGTGTGCAAAAATCCTGAGTATCATAAGAGACTAAAACATGTAGACATTAGATATCATTTTGTTAGAAATAAAATTAAGGAAAATGCAATCATGTTAAAATACATTCCTACGAGTGAACAGCAAGCTGATTTGTTCACTAAACCCTTAGGTTTTATGCAGTTTCAAAAATTAAGATGCATGTTAGGTTTAGCATAAAAACAAAATGTTAGGCTAAGTATAGAGGATAGAAAAGGTTTAGTTATGTGGGGATTTACCGTTGAGGGGGATGTTGAATATCTAAATAATTAACAACGGTAAATCTAGTGACTTTTTGTTTTAAAATAGTTTTAGGTTGGTATTAAGGTTGGTACCAAATTTGTTACTAGAAGTAATAAAAAGTATGGCGCGTAGTGTTAAGTCTTTTCTTGTCTGTTACTAAATTTGTGCTAATTAACAGTTTAGTTAAATAAAACTACTAAAAACAACTCTTGAGTAATTAATTTATTAGACCCACACTGTGTACAAACAACAGCTACTTCTGAGTGTAAGGACAGATACAAGATTTTTTATAATTCACAGAGTTTTTATTTAAAAAATTAACATTTTTGTCCCACACTGTATATCTTAAAATATAAAAGCATTCTAATGAAAGATACGGATTCTACAGAATCTATACAACAAAACAGTGTTTATATTTATTTTATACGTTAAAAATAAAGAAAGTTGGAAAGATGTAACTTTATTACGTTTCTCAAGGATAATTAAAAATTATTCTTCAGAATTGTATGGTCATATTCTAAAACTAACTGAGATAGACATATCTATTGTGGTATTTTTTTAAAACATCTTTTTGGTGGTGATATACAGAGTTTTCCATTTAAAAACATCATACTTATTGTCGTACCCTGTAAATCATATAAAATAATAATCATCCGATTACTGATTAGAACACTACCGAATTAACCAAACATGCTGATATTTTAGTTTATTTTGTACAATAAACAATAATAATGTTAAGGGGGCGTAATTTATATATGTAATAAGTTTTCGTTTCCCAAAAACCATCTGTAATATAGCATTATATTTTTTTTAAATATTTTTCCAGTAAAGAGCACCTTATTTTAAGTTAGATTGGAAAGTTTCAGAATTTTGGCCAAATTTCTTTCCCATAGTGCATTAGTTTG